>SSNP01000014.1:1829299-1892833 GCA_006937955.1 Pachypanchax playfairii | reverse complement strand
TGCGGTTTGCTAGAGAGCATTTGGATGATCCAGAAGAGGATTGGGAGAACATCATATGGTCAGATGAAACCAAAATAGAACTTTTTGGTAGAAACTCAACTTGTCGTGTTTGGAGGGGAAAGAATGCTGAGTTGGATCCAAAGAACACCATACCTACTGTAAAGCATGGGGGTGGAAACATCATGCTTTGGGGCTGTTTTTCTGCAAGGGGACCAGGACGACTGATCCGTGTAAAGGAAAGAATGAATGGGGCCATGTATCGTAAGATTTTGAGTGAAAACCTCCTTCCATCAGCAAGGGCATTGAAAATGAGACGTGGCTGGGTCTTTCAGCATGACAATGATCCCAAACACACCGCCCGGGCAACGAAGGAGTGGCTTCGTAAGAAGCATTTCAAGGTCCTGGAGTGGCCTAGCCAGTCTCCAGATCTCAACCCCATAGAAAATCTCTGGAGGGAGTTGAAAGTCCGTGTTGCCCAGCGTCAGCCCCAAAACATCACTGCTCTAGAGGAGATCTGCATGGAGGAATGGACCAAAATACCAGCAATAGTGTGTGAAAACCTTGTGAAGACTTACAGAAAACGTTTGACCTCTGTCATTGCCAACAAAGGCTATATAACAAAGTATTGAGATTAACTTTTGTTATTGACCAAATACTTATTTTCCACCATAATTTGCAAATAAATTCTTTAAAAATCAGACAATGTGATTTTCTGGATTTTTTTTCCTCATTTTGTCTCTCATAGTTGAGGTATACCTATGATAAAAATTACAGGCCTCTCTGATCTTTTTAAGTGGGAGAACTTACACAATTGGTGGCTGACTAAATACTTTTTTACCCCACTGTAATTAGTAAAAAGCTTTGAGCAGAAGGAGATGTAATAATAAGAACAGTATATCCTCAGTTGTACGTCTGCTGTGGTAAAACAAGAAATATACAATGTACATTTAGGTTGATTTACTGTTTTGTCTTTAGGGAAAAGCACCGGGGTGGCATCGCCCCTAGTTTTCAAGTTATTCACATCAACTCGGTGACTGTGGACAACCGGTTAGACAACCTACGGCTGGTGCCCGTCGGCTGGAGCCCCAAGCCAGAGGAGTTTTCCGGCAAGCAGAGGTAGGACCACTTAATGTTCAGTTGCAGATGTGTCCTTCTTCCACGATGCTGAAGAATGTGTTTCTCTGTCCCAGAGAGCAGTCTCTGTACTGGCTGGCGATCCAGCAGGTCCCAGCTGACCCGGTGGAGGAGCAGTATCTGGAGCTTAGCCGCACACGCTACTACAATGCTAACGGGGAGCTAGTGGAAGAAGAGGAGTGTTCCTGCACCTACTATGAGTGTCATTACCCCCCTTGTTCACTCATTGAGAGGAGAGTAAGTATCAAAGCTTCCTGGATTGTCTTACTAGTGTTTTTATCACAGTTTTAAAAAATGATTTGACGTCTCCTCTTTCCACAGCTGAGGGAGTTTAACATCTGTGGTCGCTGCCAGGTGGCGCGTTACTGTGGCTCCCAGTGCCAGCAGAGGGACTGGCCCGCCCACAAGAAGCAGTGTCGTGAGCGTAAACGGGTTCTGGCGCTGGAGTCGGAGCCCGAACGATGATCAGCCCTCGACCGGGAGCGGAGGAGGGCGGCGGAAGAAGGGTTGGAGTCATGGGAGGGGAGCGGGGGCAAAAATGGGGGAAACCTGCTGACAAGAGACTGACAGAGGACAATTTTGATTGACTGACAGGTCAGGGGGTGAGAACATGGAGGAGGGGATGGAGAACAAAGCAAAGACATCTGCCACTTCCCAGAACTCGTAATTCTCCATACCTTGCTTTTTATGTTGATGGTGAGAAGAGGGTTTTTTTTTTTTTTTGTTAGTTTTTTTTTTTTTTCGGGGACTGAGAACCTCGAGCTCAACCTGCTGCTATGGTTTTGTAAGTTGGGGGGGGGGTTAGTTGTCTTGTCAAAGGACTAAACAAGCTCCATTGGACCACAGTATGAACAAAACGTCATCCACTTTTCGTTCCTCCACCCCGACGCTGGGTGCCACAACGCTAACCGGGGACCTCGGGGCTTCAGTACCAGCCGCTCAGCTGGTACAATCGGGACACGGACCTTTTCACTGTATCGCTCCCTTTCCGATTTCTCTGTGTTCATCGACACCTCAGCCGCCCCGTCTTTGTCGTATTCCCCACACATCAGGTTTCACTGATTGGATCACACTACCAGTATTGTGTGTGTGTGTGTGTGTGTGTGAATGCTCGTGTGCGTGTGTTTATACTGCTGAAACATACTGAAGGACATTAAAATGATCGGAGTGGCTTATGGAGCAGGTTAATGTACATCTTTGCTCTTAAACGAGGGGCATGTTAATAAATTTGTCCTTAATCTGATGAGAAATCGGTGATTTAAGACTATTTTTGCTGTTGGATGATAAATTAGCTGCCAAATAAAGGCTTAATTTTGTACTAGATAATTTCATTGATCATGTGATTCATTTCAAATTGGTTTAATTAATAAAAACTGTATCTGGAGCATATTTAAGGGTCAGAAATCTCATGTTTAAAAAACAAACTGTTTCCACAATTAACCCACGGATTGGCAGGAGAAACAGATGTGACTCTGGATCACACTAAATGTTGGAGTTCTCTGTTTCTGTGAACTGGTTTAGATCTGCTTCACCCGTTTTCTCTTCCTTTAGTTTTACAGGTTTACGGTCTGGATGTTCTGGTCTGGGAGGGTTTATCGCTCATCAGTGAAGCTGTATTTATTTGAAACATTTGATTGTGAAACATTTTTTTGGGAATATTTGAAGGCTGGTGTCACAACAGGTCGTGTGTTTGGCGGGTGGGACGGATGAATTGATCTTTTTTTTTTTTTTTTGTCCTGATACTTGATTTTTAAAGAAATTCTTTTATACTTCTCTGTTCCTGAATGTGTCCTCCCAGCTGTTGGCCTTCCAGTTTCCAGGAAAACAGTGCACACCATCGCTGTCACTAAAATCTTCCATGTGAGGAATGTCCCGTTGTGGAAAACTTGAATCCCCCCTTCCGAAACGTTTTTTTAGTTTTGATTAACATTTTCTCCATCACGTTTCTTCCTTGTGTTTCCTGCACTGCATACATTGTATCCTCGTCTTCAGACGAGGACTCCATAAACTTCAGCATGTATCTCCCATGTGTACATGTGATTGATTTTTTTTTTTATTTCTGCGTGTAAAAAGGTTGCAGCGCTGCACTAAAATTGGATTCCCATGTAGGAGCGGGTCGGAATTCTTGAACATAAGTGTGCAGATTGTGTCTAAAATTTTGTTTTCTAAGATTATACGCATTAAATCACCTAGAAATAAAGAGCTACACTATGTGAATGGAAGTATATTTGGGGATAAGTGACAGCTGTTTTTCTGTTGTAAAAATAAAGGAAAATAAACCTCATAATGTTGCAGTCTGCTCAGTTTGAATGTAACTGAATCAAACAACTTGTGCTAACAACTCAAATTATGTTGCAAAACAAAATGACCACATCATCCATGAACTAACCAGAAAACATTGTGAAATCTTACAGGATATCGCTTCAGCTCTTATTTTGTTGAACTGCAGATTCGCTGTCGCTGCTTTGCAAAGGATCTTCAAAATAAAAGAGCTGTCAATGGGTTTTTTGTTTAGATTCATTAGAACGTGTTGGGGTCTCAAACATTTTAAAAACAAATTGAATAAAGATGTAAAGTTTACTGTCACATTTCTGGCTGGAAACAGTTACTTCAAACCAAAATAAGTAAAAGCTTTGTAATCCATTCCTGTTTTCACCTGAATCACGACCATGAATGCATCTTAATAAATCACTTCTCATCTATACAGTTATGAAACCCAGTAACTTTTATTAGTAGAGTTAAAGTTCCCAAGTAAACTTACCAGGTTGTTGGAAGGTTTTAGATTTCTCAGCTAATGAGCTGCAGCTGGCCCCGCCCACCTGCTCCAAATGCCGGACTTAGATTGGCTGAGCAAACAGGTGTTAACCTGTTAATCTTCTGTTCAGAGCTAAAGTATTTCAAGAACATTAAAATTAAAAACAATAAAATAATGAAATAAAACTAACATTATTTAAAAAGAGTTAAATAAGAGAGTTAAATTAAAGTTAACGAAATTCCAACAAGGGAAACACAGTGTTACATTGTAACATGAAAAACAACACTTGCAGATTTGCTCATGTTCCACTTTTTTCAGAGTTTAAAAAAGTTTTTGTGACATTTTATCAGTCAAAACATGTGAAATGTTCAAATCTGGTGCATTCAAATATATAATACTTGATTACATTTTCTGGTCATTCGTGAAAATAACTGGAAATCCCCAACAATACATCATTCAGTCATATATTTTTCAGTCTCTACACCAGAGTTTATCTGACATATTGCTCATGTGTATTTTTGGGGATTTAAAGATCAATCTTTTCCTTTTCAATGTTGAAAAATAAACACATAATAAGACTACTTCAAATTGTAACTGAGTTTGTTTTTGGTCTGTGACAGACAGTGTTCCGTTATTGAACCTTGTAATTTTTTCTTTTTTAATAAGAAACAGATGTGCTGCTGCTCGGTTGCATCTTTATGGTAATTCTATCCTCCATTCTGTTACATGAGTCTCAACACTTGTTGGATTCTCTCCATCTGTCTCCAGTGTTGTTTTTTTCCACTTTCTCAGAAGAATCTTTCAGTTGCTTTAGGTCAGCAAGCTGGATTGGAGATATAGAGGAAGGTTAAAGGGGTTGTTAAATTTCAACACTGCTGTAACATTTTAGGAGAACAGGTTACCAATTTATACATTTTATTTGTACATGTCGAGAAACAGCTAGAGGCTAAATCTGTAGTTTTTAATTGTGCTCTTGACTTTTTCTGCTTTTCCCTCTTATTTTCAGTCCAGTTCTTGTCTCTGAACATGACAGAACATTGTGTTGATTGTCTAAAATGAGGAAAGCTAAAGCCTGTGATCTTAGTTCTGTTTCATGTAAGTAAATATTAGCAGTTTAAACAAACAAACAGACGAACAAATAATTGGGAATTATTTTTCATACTATGTATTTTTACACTTCACTGCCTGTTATTAGATTTCTGTTTTCTATTGTTGATTTCATACATTTCCAGCACTTCAGAGCATCATGCAGTACCATATTTATCCATCAGGTGTCGCTAGTGCTTCTTACAGATTCTTCTTCTTCGCTTCTGTGTTTTGTCTGGACGCGGAAGTTTCATAACAACAATACAGCTGACTCGCTGAGGTGAACCAGTTTTATTCCTAATAATTCAAGCTTAACGTCATAATTCTTGAAAACATGGTCAACCTTGGTATTACGAAAGTAGACGACGCGATAGCAGCGAAACATCCGGTGAGCAAATCTGTTTTTCTGTTTATTTTGCCTGAAATCTGCACATAATATAATTAAAGGACGTGTATTTGACATTCAACTGATTTTATATAAAGTTTGTGTTTGTTTTTTTAGGGTTTGCAAAGTTACGCTGCTTGTCAGTCACACGCCTTTATGAAGGGAACCGGGAGTTTCGTACTGGGTAATTTACTTTTATTTACTCATGAAATATAGAAAATACCTTTTTCGTCTTAAAACAACTTCTTTTGACATTGGAAATAATTATTTCATCCGTTTCTGAATTGTTTTCTGGAATCACTGTAGTAAAAGTTTTATTTTTACTCGTTATAAATTTAATTAGCCTACATATAAAACAGCCAACTATGTAAACCTGTCATACCACAAGAGGGAGCTGCAATCTTTAAATATTAGGCTATAATACGAAATGTTGAATTATTTTACTCCAGCAAAGCACTTCTGAAATATTCTCTTTTAATTTAGTTTAGAAAATATTTACATTTAATAAACTGTCAGTAATAGACTGAAAAGTCTATCTCAAACAAATAGTTGCTGTGGCAAAACTATGTGTGTTTAAAAATGTGTTCAATCATAATCACAGAGAGGGTTTGGTTATCACTCATGCAAAACCTGAAGTTTCTTTATTATGACAAATTAAACAGACCCAAACCTGTTATAAACTGAATGGAAAAAAAAAAAAGCACGAAAAAGCTGCCTCAGTATATACGAATCAAATGTCTTATCGTGGATCTGACATGTGATTGTTGTTATATTTTACTACTTCAAACTGATCGATATTACATAAGTGCTCAGTAGCCACATAAATCAGAATGTGCAAATTTCCAGTAATAAAGCCTCAAAATATGCATATTTACAATTTCTACTTTCTACTTTACCAGAAGTGACAAAAGGGGGTAATTGGAATGTAAACAAAGTGATTACTGTTGCAGAAAATGGAGAATTAGATCAATAATCTGTTGCTTCTGAGTTTTTGTCTCTTTCTGAATGAGAAATTGACTCAGGAGAATAGATGATGTGAAGAGAAGCGGTTTTGAGCCATTTATGTCTGACCTGAAATCAGTTCCACAGGCTTAAAGTTCTGCAGCTCAAACACGGTCAGTATCAGTGTCATTTCTCTCTATGTCTGTGTTTTACAGGCTATAATTATTATGACTAAGTCAAATCATAAGTGCACTCAAGTGTGAGTGTGTGTGGCGGCTGGGAAAGGAGTAACATTCATGACCCGTCCTCATGACAGCAGCTTGTTCAGGAACACACAGAAAGATCCAGTTGTCCTGAAAGCTGCAGCTCGTTTCAAACTCCACTTTCTTTTTATTTATAACAGGAATGTGTTTCTCAGTTCAGATCTCACATGTTGAGAGTGTGACATTCAGAAAGGAGGATTTCTGCACTGTTCTTTGTGCATATTGCTGCCTTATTTCTGGGGTTTATTCTTTTACAGGTCATGTTATTCTCTGCTGCGTGAAATTTCGTTTGACTTGAGTGTGGCTGCACAGATGGATCGCTTCCACAGAACGAAATCCAACCCACTGAGTCAGAACATCTACGTTTGGTTCTTGTGTAGTCTGTAACTTCCACAGGAGAGTGATTTAATCATTCTTTGGGTCTGATGAAGCAGTGTTGTAAGATGCAAACAAAGAGCTGCATTCTTCTGTTTCGTCACTTCTGGTTTCAAAATTTAGACTCGCCCAAAGCTCATAAAAACAATTATATTTGTCTTTGTAAGTGTCAAATAACACAAATTTGCACCAGGATTCATTAAACAAAAATTTAAGGCTTCGAAATGTTTTTATTTAGACCTGAATGTGTACATAGTATCCCAAAACACCAATAAAAGTGATCGCAAACACACAACGACCAATCCAGTTGTTTTGACCTATAATTTGTTTGGGTGCACAGTCAATAAATGTGCCACAGATGCTAAATTATAATATTTCACCCTGCTGCCATGTGAGTTTGAGATGTTTTCTATGCTTCCACTGTAGGTATTGCAGGTTTTTTCACCATTCAGAAGGCTCTTCAAAAGAAGCTCCCATATCCTCTTCAGTGGAATCTTCTCGTTTCAATAGGTGACGAGTGGAACATAAAATACACCGACAAACACACGTAGGATGTAAAGTCTCAGTAACCTCGTCTGTGTCCTCCGTCAGTGGCGTCATCGCTGTGCAGTTACGCAGTCACTCGCTGGGAAACGCAGAAATGCTCTGATTTGTGGTTGTTGCTTGAAACAGGCAAAGTCCCAGATAGATCACCACCACCAGGTGAGGAAGAGGCTAGAGAATAATGTTTTTTATTTATTAAAATACTTTTAAAATTCATTTCAACATACAATGTTCTCAATGCTTCTTTTTTTCTGTATGTTTTTCATTACTTCCACCAGAGGATCCAAAAGGTCTTCAGAAGACAAAATATGGAGATGCAATGGAGTAAACATCATCTCTAATGCCCGTTTTCCAGGAAATATACAGGAACTATACAAAGAGATTCTTTCTCATGTTTCAAATGAGTGTAACTTTATTTTTATTTTTTTTGTGGGGCTTTTTGATTTCATAACAGGATTAATGCAGATTAAAGATGAAAATGTGTTCCCTAAAATGCAGGTCAGGAAATAATTTGGGTCTTTAGCAGGAATCAGATGCTAAGCTGGTGATCTGGTATTATTGTTTGGATATGTTGGTTTGTCATGCAATAGCACTGAAATATCTTTATTTCTGCTCGACATGAAGAAAATGTTGAGGTTTACAGAAGAAGTCATAAAAGGAAGTAAAGCATATCTTAACTGTTTTAAATTTGCCTCATCGTGCTAAAGAAAAAAGTGTAAATGATAGCAGATTAAATGCTGGATTTCCTTTTTATAGCATTTATTGTGTTTTTAGTGCTTTAACATGAACTATTAACAGAATATATACATTAATATTTGTCAAAAACTTTATTTGTCTTTAATAGTTTGTAAATAAATGTACAAAACATCCCAAAAATGCAGATCTTGCTTTGCTCAGACTCACCTGATCTTTTTAAACATCTGCTATCTCAGTGAAGATGATGTTATACATAATAAACACGAGCCTGAAGGGAGATGTTATCACATTTTTGTTCAGTTTGTTCAGCACTGAGCAGAAGCCAACTTCTCTGAGATTAAAAGACGTGTTAAGACTTCTGCAAAGAAACCAGGCAGATAGAAAAAAATTCATGACAAGCTGAACTTTTATTTTGAAATTTTTCTTTGAGTATTGTTTTAGTGGGGAATAATCACATCTGGAATATAAAAGGTGATTAATAAGTGGCTGTTTTGTAATTCTCTCCAATTTGGTTAGCTGGATGGGTTTTTACAATAACATATTAAATAAATCCTTCACCATGCAGCGCTCTCCATGAACAATAGAATCTTTGAAACATGCTTTAACGTCTAGAGTGAATTCAACCAAAGTCTAAGCCACTGAATTGTAAAGAACAACACAAACTCTCCATGTGTTGTGGAAAATTTGATAGAAATAAAAATGTATTTATAGGAAATAAAACAAATGTTTTGGCATTTGTTTGATATTCATTTTTCTCTGTATTCAGCTTGAATCCACCCCCTCCTATAATTCCTTTTACACTTGTCCTCCCACTGCAATTCAAATCTGATTTAACACCTCAGAGACTTGAAGGTTTTGAAGTCTCATTCTTTGTCTTTCTGTATCCAAAAACAGGCTTCATGAATGGAATGAGCTCTCAAATCCTTTGTCACATGCACACGGATACCGCTGAAGGGGAAGACGTAGAGAAACCCACTGGGGATGGTGAGAGGAGAGACTTGACGGCAGAGCAGAGAATCAGCAGACATCCCAAACAAATAGCAGAATGGATTGGTCTTTCAGCATGCCTGGCGAGCACTGGCACATTTGCTAAGCCCACGAATGTGCGTGTTGTTTGTATAACAGCCATATCTGTGGATGTCTGCAACAAAATGGAAAATGGAGAGTTAGAGGTCAGTTGTCTGACCCTGTGAGTTAAATTATTGCAGTTGTCTGATTTGTAACTGGACAGTGTTCGTGTCATTCATCGTTTTCAAAATATTGATATGATAGATCCCCAATAAGCCTTCAATTTCCTTAATTCTCTAAACTGCTCCCATGCTATGCTTGTTATTGATACTTTTACAGCTGGCAGTTATTATTTTCCTCCAATTGATATATTATAAAGAACAAATATCATGTGACTGACAGAAGGAACCAATGTTTTTTTTTGGGGGGGGGGGGTGATTTCTGGAGAACTGGAATTTAAGCAAAATCTGGTCTGACAAGAAAACTAACAGAAAAGTCGTTGTGATGTAATGCTTACAAGAAGCTCTTTGTGACAGTTTGTCAATGTCTTCAAAGTTAATCGCAGTCTTTGCAGATGATGACTGAATGGGAGTTCATGTCTGGGCAGGTCAATATTAATGTGCAGAGAGTTTCATTTGACTCGTGGAAGCTGGATGTATGTTGCATGAAGATTAAAAAGCTGAAACTGTGTGAATTAGGAAAAAATAGACATATTCAAAAATATTTTACAATTACAAAACAACATTTTAAGTGTCAAATATTGTCTTCCTCTGTATTATTGCACACTAATTATAGTTTTAACAGCTTATATGAAAAACACATTTTTTCAAGTTTTGATTGAATTCTCATTAACAAAAAGTTGTCTCGTGCATTGCTGCATTTTTTTCATAACGATGAAGAGTATTTTAATTGTGAAAACAGATTTTTGCTCCATTAATGGGCTGTGAGGTGCCAGAACTTTTTGATTAAGCGGAGGGATATTAGATCATCCAGGCTTTATGAATAACGTCTCTGCAGCGATGTAATAACAAAAGCACAACTCAAACTAGGGCCTTCCTCAAATCACAGCCAATCAGCGCTGAGCTCGCGCACACCACGACCAATGGCTGATCTCGGTTCGCTCGCGCACAGCCGTTTGAAGGGCGGTCCTGGGCAGAAAGAAAGACAGTCACAGTGCTGCGGAGTTTCGACGAAGAAGCATTAAGTTAGTGATAACAAAGTTTTTATGTAAATAATAACGTGATAATAACAATATGTATTATGCTTTATTCAGTAAGAAAATATGACGAATTGTATTTGTTAAGCTGTCTAAAAAGTAAGTCAACTACAGTTTTGTGAATGATTGATTTTGGAAGTTATCAATACCTTCATGGCTTTGATAGCGACTGACCAGAGCTGCAAACCGAACCGGACCTCTGTGATTTACAACAGAGTTGGGTCAAGAAAAGACGTGATTCTAGTTCCTGTGGACGGATTTCAAACGAGCAAAATGCAACCCAAAGAGACCGAGTATTCAACAGATGGCCTGCCCAAAGCCTTCTTACATAGTTTAAGAACCCTTTTTGACATTTTAGACGACCGTGGACGAGGATATGTCCACATTTCGGAGATTGAGAGTCGTTGGCAGGGTGCAGATACCAGAGACCTTCCCGGTGGAGTTCTGGGCTGCCTCAGGAGGGTCACTCCACCTCATGGTTGCCTCACCTTTGAGCGGTTCGTGGCTGGGCTGCGGTACTCCATGCTCAATCCGGAGAACAGCTCCCACTTTAAGGCCCAGGCTGCTGTGCACCCACAGCCCCACAAACCCGCCCCGTTGTCCGCTTGCAGCATCGGACCACGGGTTGAGAACAAAGTCCGACCGCTGGGACCGAGCAACGTGACAAACACTCAGCAGCACCGGGGTTCCTCTCTGCAGAACCGGGCCAGGCTGGAGGAAGGATCAGGGTATCCAGCGTGTGGACAGGCGCGGTACGGCGCGGGCTTCCAGAGGTCCGGACGGAGTTTGGACCGGATTCCCGTTTCTCCAGAGGATTACCGTCCCGAACCTGGCCATGCAACCAAACCAGCACAGCAGCAGAGCGGAATCAGGGCCATTGAATCGCTGGCACTGGAGTCCCCGCAACTCCATCAGGAACCACGTAAGTGACACTTTCACTAGAAAAAAATGTTCCTGAGTAACTTTAAAAAATTAAAGTGTTCTCAAATAACTGCAGATATTATTACCTCACATAATGAATACACAAAGATGTCAAAAACCAATGCTGTCATGAAACTACACTTTTTATTTTTTATTAAACTTAAAATTTGCATTTTTTAAAACCTTTATAACCCACACATTGTTACCAGCTTTGGATAAACAATAAATGTAATTTCTAAAACTCAATCTACATTTTTTTAAACTAAAATAATTTTATATTCATCTGCATTTCAACTTTTAATCTCATAATATATTTAAAATGACAGAGACGTGTTACTGTGTGCATGATTAAACTGGTATTTCACTGCACTCATGGATTCAGTTCCCAATATAATCTAATTGCACCCACTGAACCATGATGTCCACAGGAGTTTTGACATGCCAGTATCAGTCCACAGTGGAGTTTTGTGTTTAAAAATAGCCATAATGAAGGCAGTCCTTAACTGAATCTCAGCCATGCTCAGTCTGAGTGATTGTTAGGGTTTGACAGCTCTTCTCGGGTGTAAGTATTATGTCACAGCTTAAACAGAGCCTGGTTAAAGGCCCGTGCTCCGGTCGTGAGTACCCACCCCAGGCAAGGTCAGAGATCATGTCAGGAAATACACAGATTGAGAGTTTCCACAGTGGGAGTGTGTAATCTGTCAATGCTCTCAGATGGAGGAATGAGTGATGGTCATCTTGCTCCGTTGTGGTTGATTTATTTTTTTAGGAACGCCGCTTCAGAAATTCCAGTTGACTTGTCCAGTTTTCATCTTGTTTCTTCATGTGCTCATGTAGACTGACTGTCATTATATTCTGCTCTTGCAGCTCTTTCACACTATCTCTTTCTCTCTGTCTCTCACACGTACCAAACAATTCACTCAGCCGCAGTCCATCCGAGTTTAGCTCATCTTTATAAACTCTGGTCTGTCTGGATTTATAATAACAGACATGCTCTCACTCTCTCTGTCCAGCCCTCAGGCATTTCACCACTTGTACTCAGAACAATGTTGGTTTTCACTCAGCTAGAAGCAGTGAATGGTCATTTCTGTAATCCTGCTTTAGCTGGTTCAGGGGTATTAACTGAAAATGAAATATTTAGTTGTTACATATAGATGTTTAAGGGGTTTAAAAGCTTTTGGCCATAGTTTGGACTGACTGTGATGGACACCGGTTGCTCTGAAATAATCTGCGTTACTGCTACAGGTGAATCCACCCCATCACCCCTGACTTTCTTTCTGTTTTTGGTGTGAGAAAAACCCTGGTGCTGTGTGCTTAAATCTTAAAATCTGACAGCGATAAAATAACTAATCACATACCAGAGAAAATGTTCTAGATAAGTCACATAACTCCATGCTTGGATACACTCTCCTCCACAAAACTCAGAAACAGATAAAAGCATTTAAACTTCATACTGAAAGTAACGGGAGTTAACTGATTAGGAGTTAGGAAGGTATTAAAATGCAGATAAAAAGAATCAGTGGGGAAAATATGATGTAAGACAGAAAAGTATTTCAAGAATTCCATCTGTGCAGTTATAATGAAACGATTCACCAAATTTATAAAAATATTTATGCACAAAGAACGAGCTGGTTTGCATGTAATCTTCCATCATTTATCTAGAGCTGAAAGGACCAAACATACAAGGAAATGATTTGGGAAACAACAATTTGAGTTAGATGTACTGATAGTGCAGCAGCATCTACTCAGCTTGCTGTGATACTTGTTTTCCACACAGTAGACACGAGCTCCCTCTTGTGGTTAAAACAAAAAGCAAACCACCTCCATCAACTTTCAGTGCGTTCATGCCTCCTAATTGTTCTCTGTATTTAAAGAAACACATGAATAAAGTTCTTGTATTAATAAAGGATTTGTTTAGCTGTAATTTAGTATGTAATCATTTATGTGTATTTTGGAATGCTGAATATTTGTTGCACCGTCATGAGTAACATCTAAAGCCTTGGTCGCAATGACCCGCGCAAACGGCTGTGAACACTCTATGAATGACTTTTGGACTTTTTCCTGCTGCTTCCAAGAATCTGGTGTTCGTGGCCTGTTTGGAAGTTTGTGACCAGGTTGATGGTTTGATTCAAAAATTTTCACAAATGCACCACGCAAACCCTCAGTGTCGGAATGCTGGTTGAAAGCCTTCCAAACAACCTTCACACAGCACGCCATGATCGAGGATTATTTACTTGTAAAATTGCTGAGAACTGCATGTTTTCACAAGTACATGAAATAGATCATGACTAAAAGCGTTTGTTTCTAGAAAATTACAATGCACTTTTCATTTTTTAAAGATGTTTGAGGCAACATGATGCAACAGCTCAGCATAGGTGTTACGGTCCCTTCTGACTCGTGATCCAGCTCATGAAACTGAATCTGTTCTGGCTGTAGAGGTGCTGCCTCTGGATCCAGTCCTGCACCCACCAGCATTACCATCTTCCCTTTATGTCCTCAAAAGCAGTTACAGCTGGTAAATCGTCTCCGTCCTGCAGCTGTAGAAGGTGCAGCTGGAATCTCTCTGCATTATTGTTACAGATGTAATGATCAACACAGAATGTTGGAGATACTGGACCTCCACCATGTATATTCCCAGAGGAAATGTGCCAACAGCCAGAGGATCAACATAGCTATGAGCAGCACATCTAACAATGGATGTAACCGTAACAATTCATTGGTAACCGGTTGAAAAACTTTGCAGCCAACGTATGACAGAAAATCACCTCATATTCTCAAGAATTCCTCAAGTTGCTCATACGGCAGCCGTCACAACTTCCTGTAGGAAACAGTGCCAAACTCCACGAATATTCACAAACTCCAGGTTTCATAGGCAACGTGAAATTCATATGAATCATTGTGACCAACGTTTAATTCATGTAATTCTATATATGAAGTTATACGGTGTTCCTATGTTTATTGTTTAATGACATCAGATATTATTTTAACATATTTTGGTTTGTAACAAGGATCGTACAGTGTTTGTTTCCATCACAGCTGTATTGATCCGGGATTACAGACTGCATTCCAGGCTGTAGTGTTAAGAAATATCTTCTGGTTTTGTCTAGGTGTCACAAAGTCAGGTTTACCAAGATCCCAGAGTGAATCAGCTACAGGATTTACTGGTGTTTCCAGGCGGCATGGGCGGAGCCGGGAAGAGAGCAGGAGACATACCATTTCCAACGGAGTGGATTATGAAATGGTTGGTACACAAACACACCTTCACTTACACAAGACCTCATGACTGCTGTTGTTATTTGATAGTTGTAATAACACTCAGTTATTGTAGAAACTCTAACTACAACAAATTCATGCCAAACCTAAAACATACTTTAGTTTGTACTCGACAAAATAACCTACTTACAATCTGATTTTTCTTGTCTTTTGTTTGAAGTCTAAATTTTTGTGATCCTGACAAATCCATGACAAATTTTAAACAACTTAAAATTCACAGATTTTCTTTTTTTGTTGTTGTTTTAGTATTTACTTCTTTCAGTAAAAAATCAATGTGGGGACTTTGGCTCCTTAAATCACCTTAGAATGAGGAAAACAGATTAATTACTTATTTTTTACTGTGTTGTATGACAATATATAAATGAACTGAGTTTTATGAGTTTATAGGCTGTGAGAAGACTATTTATTTCCCATGAAGTTTGTAAATATTTAGCTCAATGACATTTATAAACATCTCAATATTAAAGATGAGATAATAGTCTTTTTTAATTGAAATAGCAAAAATATTGATCTGATTGAACAAAAAATTTTTTTTTGATGAAATTAATTATCAAGAGAAATACTATGCTGCAACATGTCTGACCTTGAGTATTTCCTGGTTTATTGTTGTTGTTTGTGGTAGAAGTTAGACATCTTTGTGTCTTGGACTGTTGATTAAAAATGCTTTAATGTAATTTTTTGGTGCTTCTGTCTGTGCTGGTTGTAAAAACAGATCATTTTGTGAATCACTGAAGCTGTTTAAAGAAACGTCCAGTTGTGAAAAGATGAGAGGATGTTTTTGGGAACTTTATTAGAAGAATTCCCAGTGCAGTGCATTTGACTTCCTATTGGCCCACAGATTCCCCTCCCATGCCTCTGCCCCGCCCACCATCCAGTCCACAGCTCAGGCTTCCTCCTGCTTTGTGTCTCTCCCCCTGCTTCATCATTTCTCATTCTTTCCCGCTCACCTCCTCTCCCTCTTCCTTTCTGTGTTTGTGTCGCTGTCCTGTCTCTTCTGCTCTCAGCCTTTGTATCTGTAGAAGCCGGCAGATCAACTCCCCTCCTTCTCCCACATCCCTGCCCCTGTCCTCCTCCCCCTTCCCTCCGTCCCTCCCACCCATGCCGCCTTGGCCCGCTACTGTCCTGATGGTATTGAGCCGGGTCGGGCCCGGGGGCCTGGTAGAAGTAGAGGACACACTTGGCTCTCCCAGCCCAGCCTGGACGGCTGTGTGGGCTGCCTACACTACTGTCTTCATCCCCCTCAGCAACAGCCTCTACAGCAGCAAGGCTCTGCACTTTTTCCTCTGGGTGAGTCGGACGAGAAGATTGATGTTAATAGAAGATAGATGGATTTAAAGGTTGGGTCTGAGATGGTTTTATGAGGAAGATTTTGAGATGCTGTACATGTAGCTTTTCTGTTTTGACAGTTTTCATAATACAGGAAACACAGGAAGTAAGAGGTTATGATCCTCCTCATGTAGCTGGAATTCAGTGTGTTTGTTGGACGGGATACGAGATTCGATTCATCCAGCTGTTTTATTTTAGAAAAGAATGGAAATGTTTGTTGCTTTACTGTGGAGCCTGAACTAGATCTGGAATAAATCACTGTAAACCAGTAAACATCCAAAACATTCATCAAACTTTTTCCCCCAAATGTAAGAAGTTGGACTAAAGGTTTAAAATCAGTTGGTTCTAAATCCTCCTACCAAAACAAAACTCTTAATCACCGTTTTGCTTCGTTTTATTTTAACACAAACAGACTAAATTCATTTGTAAATCACTAAAAGATTTATTATAAAGTTTATTTTAATTGTTTAATGTGGAATTTTTCCACTATTTAAAAACAAAACAATTATCAAACTCTGGCAAATAATATCTCTTACAGACACTTAAACCTGAACGAGTGTGTTGCTCTTTGTGTTTTTAGGCAGACAGCTGTCATGCTGTTGGACGAGTGTCGTTGTTTTTATTTGTTTCTGCTCCATCAGCCAAACAGGAACATGAAAACCCACGTGGATAGTTTTCCATAACTTTTCCTCTCTTTGATGTCAGGCTGTTTTCTCCTGTTTAGTTTTCCTGCCTGTGGCTCAGTTCACATTCATGCAGCCTGACATCAGACCTCACTTCATCCTTGAAAGGGACCCCGACTTCCTGCTTCTCTTTCTCTGTAAACACTCTCTTTGTGGTTTTTGGGAAAGAACTGAAAAAAGTGACGGGGTTGGATTTTTGTTTTGTGTCGGCTGTGATTGCAGCCTGTCTCCTGCTGAACGACAGTCAGTGGAATGTAATGAGCAGCTCGGGGTTGGAGGGATGGACAGAAAAATGACACACCAGGTGGCTGAATGCCAGCAGTGAGGCCAGTGTGGACAGCCTGGTCAGCACAACTTAGTACACACACACACGTCTCTCTTTTCACAAATGCACACACTGGATTGGCTCTCGCTAAAGTGGATCCACTGTTTACCCCTTTCTTAGGTTGCTGTGTGGTTGCCATGACGCCAGGCTCATTTTCTCCTCTAAACATTGTTCAGGATGGGAGAGAGTTCGGCACAATTGATGTGGCGCCATTGTCTCGTCCTGCATAAAAGAGTGTGCTGCAGATGCCTTGTGAAAAGATGGACGTTTGTCTGCCATGCAGACGGCTGGCAGACCAAAACCTCTCATTAGAATTGATCTTGGCAGTAAATTCATATTAGAAAGTAAAAAAGGCAAAATGTTTATTTCTGTTTTTGATTTAATTTCTTTTCTTTCCCTGTTTTTTAACTATTCCACTCTTCTTCTGTCACGTCTTCCTTTTCACCTTCATCTCTCACAGCTGAAGCAAATGAAAGAGCTGGAGCAGGAGAAGGACTCCCTGCTGGCAGGTTTGGAAGTAGTGGAGCGGGCCCGAGAGTGGTACCAGGGTCAGATCCACAATGTCACAGAGAGACAGCGACAAGTCGGACAGAGTTCTCACTCCACTGTAAGTTCAAACGCTGCTCCAAAGCAGCTAAAAACAGGCCGAACACTCGTCAAGAGAATCCAACAACTTTATCGCACCTCATGACAAAACTCAGTATCAGTATATTTAAAGAAACAGAATGTACTTGTTGATGTATCATATTTTAGTTCCCTGCTGTTTTTAAGATGTTTACTTGTTGCATCACAGGACTTCTTCACAGAAGCCAGTCAGAGTCGCATGAATGTTCTCGTTCCCAAATTACAAGAAGTCAACCGCTGCCTTAACGACCTGATTTCCTGTCCTGGAATGGTGAGTGTTAAACATCTGAATATATTTTCACTTTATGATAGCAGGTAGGATAGAAATCAAACTCAGATTAATAATCTGGATTGAGGGGTTAAGAATTGTTTTATTTTTTTTTTTCAATCTAATCCACACAAGCTAAATAAAAAGACATTTGAGTCTGTTAAGATGAGTCTGGGTGATCTGGAGTCGCTTAAGCTTGTTCAGTCAAAATGTCCCTATGTTCAGACATTTGTCACGCTTTTCTACAAGTGCTCAGCTTCAACTTCCAAACCTTCAAGATTACAGTGTCTGATTATTTATTATTGATTTCATGTGTCCAGAAGTTTGGGTTGATAGGTAGCCACCCACTAAAAGATCAGCAGCCTTTGTTGAAAGTTACATCTTATTGTGTGGTTCCTCTTTGTTCCCCAGCCGTCATTTCCTTCTGGTAATGCTCAGACTGCTGCGCTCGCCCAGCCTCCAGCACCAGCTCCCCCTCAGGCCATCCAGAGACTGAAGGACCAGAACCGACTTCTCACTCAGGTTCAACACAGTCTTTTGTACCCAGTATATCTAAGTATCATCCTCTGCCTGCTCACATTTCCCTTGTGTTTTTACAGGAGGTGTCAGAGAAGAGTGAGCGGATCACGCAGCTGGAGCAGGAGAAGTCGGCCTTGATAAAGCAGCTTTTTGAAGCTCGCGCTCGCAGCGCTCAAGACACCAGCAACTTGGATTCCACCTTTATCTAAAAACAGCTTTACTTTACTCAAAACCATCATCAGCACCAAAAATCAGAAAATAATCACGATGATGTTACATCAGTGTGTCTGTGCTGGTCTGGAGGAGAACTGAAACAGTAACGCACCTTTAGTAGCCACAAAACGACTTGACTATCACATGAAACCACTCCGCCGCACTCAGAAAAACATGCACTAACAGGATGTGAACACTCCTGAGAGGAAAGCTCTTCTTACTTGTTGCCTTCAGGTTTCCCACTAAGCTAAAAGGAAACCAGACGGGTCTCATGTTCCCAGTCACTCCATTTTTTGCCAGATTTCAGCATCTGCTGGATCTCCTCTCCTTCTCCCTAAAATATTTATTTGTACTTCTGCTGCTCAGCTGCACGAGGAACAGAACCTTAACTTCACTGAGAGTGAAGCTCCATTAAAGTTGCACAAAAGGATATTGGACAGTGGGAAATCTTTCAGTTGGAATAAAATGCCATAATTCTGAAACGAACACAAATCAGCTGCTCCCACTTGCTGTGAGCTATCAGACGTTTTCACATGTTTTTCAGGTGTGAAAACACGATTACCCACATGGGAAGTTCATGTGGTTTTTCTGTAATGGCAGTTACTCTTTTTCCTCAGTTTGGTACTTTATTTTTTACAGAAATGCTTTCCTTGACTTTTATTATTTTTGTCTTTTTTGCAGTGCCCCCCCCCCAAACACTAAAATGAAATTACCTTTATGAGCAGTCTGTATTTTGCATCATTCCTTTTCATTTTAAAACTTTTTTTTGGGCCATTTTCACGTGAGCTGCAGAAGGTTTATAGAGAATCAGCTGGACCCTTTTAGACAACATCAGCTGTGATGATGGTTGTCATGTTGATTGTAAATAAGTTCATGAATATAAACTATATAATGAAACAAAACAATGGGGCGTGTTGAGAGGGTTACTGGACATTTAGCAGCCTTGTCGGTTGAGGAATGAAGGTGCTGCACATTCTGGTGGTTTTTGATGTGACGGAACGGATTCTTCCAGATGGCAGGAGGTTAAACAGCTCATGAGCAGGGTGAGAGGGATCTTTCACAATACTGAGGGTGTGTTTTTCTTGCATCTCTCCTAAAAAATGGACTTTAAGGAGGGGAGTAAGTCTCTGATTACTCTGAACCATTGCTCCCTCATCGTTCAGGTCTTCCTTTCTCTGACAATGTAAATGTCATACCAGGAAGTGATGGAGGAAGTCAGGATGCTCTCTTGTGCATCCTTAAAAGATAGTGAGAAGCAAATTCTCTGCTGATCCTTCTTGATCAGAGGGTGGTGTATGAACCCCAGAGAGAGCCTCAGTGATTTCCAGCTAAGTTAATGAGCTGGTTTGTGCTGAATTTTGCAGTACAGTAGCTTCATGTGAGAGAAGAGTAAAGGACTAAGCACTCATCCTTGAGGGACCCCTGTGCTCAGTATAATGAAGCTTGACATGTAAATATGAACATGAACTGTCTGGGTCTGACAGTGAGCTTCATTATAAACTGTTGTGGGGTTTTTATTTTTGTGACAAGATGATGAACAGAATCCTGAGATGGTTGTTCTTTTTCTCAAGCTGGGAAAAGACTGCATGCATGTGTGATTAAGTATGCATCCAAAATATTAGGTACAAAAAATTACAAAGCTTCCGCCTTGTTAACAGCTCTGTTACCTCAATTAATCTTTAATCCCACTTTTTTATTTTAGGGATTCAAGCCACATAAACCTTGACAGATTCTGGTTCAAATCATGTGGACATACGTCTTGTTTTAAAGTTTCAGGGCTGCAGTGCACGTGTGAAAACAGCTCACAACCCAAATAATGTAACAAGACATTTTACAAGCTCACGACACGCAGGAAAGAGATGGACTGGAGAAATCTGGAAGTTTGCACGTTGAAGAAAGCTGTGAAGAAGGAGTTCAGTAGATGGTGAATGTGTTGTGATAACTATGATGTCAGAAACAAAAATATACCTAGTTGTCTATTTGTTTAGCTAGTATCACAAATCCTTTGCATGTCATTGGTGTGACATCGTATTTACAGCTCAAAACGTTTTCCATTGAAGAGATTTAAGTTTGAAATGTGGAGATAAAATGTTAGCATTGATAGGAAAACTTATCGTCGGTGTACGAGTTTTGTGATTAGCAGAATCAGTCTGAATGCAGATGATTTTAGAGTTGAAATCAGATCCATCCACAGGTTTACAGAAGTATTTAGTTGGTGGGTGGCAGTAGCAAGAAAATAGTAGGTTTGTAATCTCTGTACGGTACTGCTGGGATGTCTGCACGTTTGGTTTTTAGTTTCTTGCTGCTCATTTTATGACGTGTGAATCTCTTTTCCTCTGCTTTCAACTGAGAATACTCAGATGTAAGGTGAAATGTCAAAATAAAAGCAGTTAACAGCATTAATTTGGTCATTTCTGTACACATGCAAAACATTTTCTCTTTCCATTACAAACTTGCTTCTTTCCTGCTTCATTATTTCAGTGTCTGGCTTGATGAGAGAAAGATCTGAGTGATCAAAACAAACAAAACACTTTACATTAAAACTGATATTTATCTATATTTATGTTACAATACCTGCAAATTTTCATAAATCCACATCTGTATGAGTAAAATGAGTGTTAATTTCCATTTAATTTAAGTTGCAGTTAAATATATAACAAGTTTTGTTGAACTTTTCCTTCACGTGGCTTTTAATGTTTTCATTAGAGTTGCTCTGGTCATATGTAGAAAATAATGTATATGATCTCACACAGTACAGCAAGATCTTGCAGAATTTGTTACATTTATTGATTAAATTAGTCAAGAAAAAAAACATTTGCAGTTGCTGTTGTTCCTGTTCTGTTTCAGATTTGATCAAACCAGTAAAAATCTAACATATAAAATCTCCTGCTAACCCAAAAGCTTTGCAAACCACAATAATTCAGGCACAAACAGAATAAAGTAAACAAACCAGAATCGACCTCCCGCAGTAAAACTCTTCAAACAGCCTGAAACAACAGCACAGTGACTGTAAAGTTTAATATACTGAGAACATTCTGTTTACTGTTGTTTTAGTTAACGGTCTTTACAGAGTGGTTTCCACACACGGGGGTCTTTTAAACGTATTGGAATTAGCTGTAAAAAGGTCAGAGGTCACCTAATAGGCCCAGTCTGAACCCACCCACAGGCTTGAAACATGTCATGTAACACGTTACACCATGTTACAGGGAATTTAATCAGATATGATTTTCAGGACTGTTGCATCAGTTGTTTACTGCTGATTTTCCGTCAGCCTCCATCGTTTTGTTGCATCACCGTCAATCGTTTTGAACGGACTGCCATCACACGTCTGTTTTATTTCTTTCTGATCCGCGTTTTGTTTCATGTCTCCATCCATTTTCACATCTAATCTACTTTGTCATGTGTTTAAAGTTTATAAATCTATGTTTGGTATTTGACACTCAAAGACATCACGGCATCCTGAGGGAGCACCCCAGCTTCCACACCCTCATCTTTACACTGTGATTGGACGATCTGATGGATCCCTGAAGTGCTGGCTCTCAATCCAAAAGATGTTGTCTGTTCATTGTGAGCTGGGGGATCAGTATTTGCTCACACAGGAACAAAGTGGACACATGATCTGATACTGGATTCAATGCAGAATTAAGCAGGTGAGTGTTAATCTGCATGAACTCATGATGCTTTACAGTTTTATGTAAATATCTGAGTCCTTCTGCTGTGAAGCTCTCCAGACTTTGATAAGTTATTCAGTTGATGAGGATGTATTTTTTTTTTTTTTTTTTACCAGAAAGTGTTATAGGAAGCTCAATTGAAAATGATTCTTCTGTTTTTTTATAGACAAGTTTAACCCTCAGCTAGACTGTTTTGTGGTTAGTAGTTCTCTACATTGCTGTGTGAGAAGGAAATAGATCGAAGTGCTACATCAAAAATAGCCCAGGACCTCGGCAACAAGGTACGAGCCATCATCAACTTAAAAAATAATTTAAAATAAATGTTAAAATGTTTTTTATCTGAACTCTGAGAGGATAACATACAGATTGTGTTATTTGCAGTCAGAGTTTGCATGTGTTTCAATGTTTTATTGTTGTTCTTCAAAGAAAACTTTGTATTTTAGATAAGAACACTTTCACAATGTTTTTTTTTTAATTAATTTAACTTTTCTTTAACATTATTTTCTCAGTGTTTGAACAAGATTTACAGTTTTATTCAATTTTCTTAAACCAAAGGGGAAGCGTGTTACAAATTCATACGCAGTATGAATTTGAACTCACTGCCTTTATTTTGAAAGTATCGATCACAGAGTTATTTAGCAGAATTTGACCTGAACTACTTTCTGTGAAGTTAAACAATTCTAATATTAGTGTAAACAAGTTTATTGCTGCTGTCAAAATATAAAATATCTAATAGCTAATGTATGACATTGACAGTTAACACTCAATCAAACTTTTTAGATTTTTTTTTTAGCTTATTATAAGCTTATTGGCTTATTATCTGCTTAAAAATGTGAATCACTTATTAATTCTACAGGAAGAAATTTGTGACAAAACAGTAACAAGTGCTGAAATAGTCTATAATATTAGGCATATTGGAACAAACTGTTACATATTTACAAACTCATCTGAGCTTTTATGATGGATGTATTTATTTAAACTTTGGCTGTTTGTTTTTATCAGATATCTTTTCTTCTGGACGATCCGAGTTTCTCACATGGATGATTCAGACTTCAACTCGTCAGCGCTCTTCGTCTCTTACAGACCTCCAAACTTCACTGATGTGAAGACCGTCTATGAGAGCTGCAGAGAAATGCCTGCGGTCCTCATCTGGTATCTCAGTCTGCAGTTTACCAACATGTTCCTGGGTATCCCGGCCAACCTCATGGTGCTGTGGTTCATCCATAAGAACAAGAGAGACTCCTCCACCTCAGACATCTTCATCTTTCATCTGGCGGTTTTAGATGTGTTGTTTTGTCTCATCCCTCCTTTGGAGCTGGCCAACATCGTCTTCATTAACAGCAGCACCGCTTGGTACATCCTACGCTTCTTCTATGGTATCAAAGACTTCTCACCGCTCTTTCTGTCCTGCATCTGCCTGGACCGCTACATGGCCGTGATCCATCCCATCACCTTCACTGCGCTCAAGGATCGTCAACACAGAACAGTCCTGGCCGTTCTGGTCTTGCTCATCATTCTGGCCTACGCCTCTGCTAAATGTGTGGGCAACATTGTACACTTTGACAAGGTCTTCACAGTAATGATCCTCACAGTGTTTGCCTTCATGGTGTTCTGCAACATAGCGATCCTTTGGGCGCTGCGGAGGTCTGTGAGCAGCAGAGACAACATGCATCCCATGAAGAAGAAAGCCTTCAACATGGTCGTCATCATTCTGGCAATCATTGTGTTTAACTACTTCCCTGCTGTGGCGCTGTTTCCTTTCCAGGAGTACTTCTCTCCAGATGTTTTCAGATGCTATATTCACTATGTGGCTTTTGGCTTGATGGACTTCAGCAGCACCATTCAGCCTGTTCTCTACCTGTCTAAAGAAAAGCTGGCATGTAGATCCTGCTGCTGCCAGACCCAAGAGAACCAACAGAACCAGACCAACACGGTACAAACCAAGTAAGACACTGTGTATCTGAGTGTTTTAATAGGTTTTTAGAAATATATTAAGGAACATTTATTAATTTTCCCATTTTTAATTGTCCAGATCAGAGTCACAGGAAGTCTGGACCTTGTCCCAGCAGGCTGCACCAGATCCATCTGAAGGACTCTGAAGCTCAACAAGTTCAGAATAACCATCCGTCCGTCTGTCCATCCATAAAAATATTACTTCTTATGGTTTATATTTTATATCATATAAACACTTTCATCTTTTTACATGAATCTTGACACCATGTAAACCTTTATATTCCTCTAGGATGTGTTTGGCAACTAATTAAGTACTTGTGCAGCTTGGAATGTATTTTCACATTTATTTCCCCACTTGAGATGTCTGAAGATAAAAATGACATTTTTACAAGAACAGAATGCTTGTAAAAAAAAGTTCAAGCTAAAAGCACGTGCCTGAGAAAAACCACTTCCTCTTTGTTTCAGAAGTTTTTGTTTATTCATGCCTGTATAAGAATGTACCGGCAACTGTTGCTGTCTCAACCACAGATTCATTGAATTACTGTATCGAATTGTTTGATCTGTTTTTCTGCTTTTCTCTCTCTGAGAAATGGGATTAAATAAGAAACCTCAAGTTCTCATTCATGGCACTTGTTTTAATGTCACGACTGAATAAGGAGACTTCCTCACCTTCTCTCTGTTGGTTTTCCTTCCTGTTTTATTTTGTAGAAGAGGTTGTTTTATGCATCTTTAATTTTGTACTTCCTTTTTATTCATGCCCGGGTTTTATTCAGTCAATCACTTTGTAAATATTTAGGCTCTTTGCTGGATGTGTCAGTTTCTCCATGGCTCTGCCCTACGACACTTCCTTGTTTCCTTATCTGGGTCCTAACCCTCATCAATGACCTGACAGTGACCTCAGAATTTATAATTTTATTTCTGATAGAGTCCTTCGACTACCAAAGGTCTAGATCTTCAGACTGGAATGAGTTCTTCAGTGGATTTATAATCAGAATGCTCATTTCGATCATTTTGGATGTATAAGATTAAATAGTTATGGGGAGTTTGTTTACATGAATTCATGATTGAAAACAGTTCTGCTGACCTTTTTCATAAAAAACTCTCATCAAACAGTTAAGTAATTTTGTGGTCAGCAGCTTTTTGAATCTTTCTCAGGAGAAAGATGCTTGACATGTTACTGCAACAGCAGAAAAACCTTAAAGACATTTGTTTCCTGCAAGACTGGAGCCATTTAAAGGTAGGGACCTTTGTTTTTCAAAATAAAAGCTTAGTTAAAAAAAATCAACTAAAAAGGTACATTATTCATTTATTTAGTACTTAAAAAGGTTTAAATATACAGAACATGATAAATAAAAATATTTGCTGTCAAGAATTGAATGTCACTGTTTTGTAAAAATAAAATAGCATGCTTTGAATATTCCAACAAATCGTAAAGTATCACAGGATTCTATATTTATTTCTTTTATATCTTAACCCACCTGTTCGGCCAAACAATTTGTTGTTGAATTTTAACAATGTTAAGACTTTTTTGCAGTTGAAAAGAACATTTATAAAAACCAAGTGTGTTTAAGGGAAGTATGTGCACAAACAACTTCAAAACGAGTTTATTTTCTAAGTCAGTCCAGCACTAACGATTGTCATGAAGAAGAAAGCCTCCAACATGGTCGACATCATTCTTCTTGGTGCAAATCTCAAAGAGGTGCACAGAGAACATGCACGAATCCAAACAGAAATGCCCCGCTGAGTCTGAAACCTGGAACCTTCTGGTTGTGACATAAAACCATCCAGTATATAAATGTCTACGAAATCCAGATTTTGTTTCTATATATATGTGTATATACAAAATCTGGATTTCGTAGACGTTTGTGAATAGGTCATAGTTTTCTGCAGCATTTCCTACAAGTTGGCAAAAGAAACTTGAGGCATCCTTGAGACGATAATGTGACTTCCTGCCTAATGCTGGCTGTAGAAATTTCTTATGTTGTATGGAGTGGTGCAACCTTCATGGTCAAAGGAGGATCAGAGGAAAGTTTCAAGTCGTTGTTATGAAGATCCTACGACTTTCTGCACATTTCGTCATGGAACATAAGTGGCATCTGTCAGTTAACTTCAAAAATCTGTGGAAAAGTTTTTACATTTCAAAGTTGCACCATCAACAGCTGCAGGATAGAGACGATCTAGCAGCTGTAACCACTTTCATTCTGAATCAGCAGGAAGACCCAAAGAGAAGATTTTGACGCTGATGGGTGCAGCCATGGATCCAGAGGATCCAGAGGAGAAACCTCTACAGCCTGAAAATCTGTTCCATGAACTGAATCACAAGTAGGAAAGAGACCACATGGCGTATCTCCAGATGGACTGTAACACCTTTTCCAATGTGTTGCATCATGAAAAGTGAGAGGTGTAATTTTTGTAGAAGTAACAGTATGTCATTGTACTTGAAAATCTTGCACAAAATCAGGATTTATACAACAGGCAGTTTTTATACATAACAGTACATAATCCATAAACAACATGTGTTGTTCCTCAGGCATTCGCCTTGGGACCTTACCTAGCTGCGTTAAGGAGACAAAACTGGGGCGGCCGTGGCTCAGGCAGTAGAGTGGGTCGTCTGGTAACTGGAAGGTCGCTGGTTCGAATCCCTCCCAGAGAAAAAGATCGCCTGGCTGTTGTGCCCCTGGCAAGACACTTAACCCACTTTGCCTGTTTGGTGGTGGCCGGAGGGTCTGGCAGCCTCGCCTCTGTCAGTGTGTGTCCCAGGACAGCTGTGGCTACATGTGTGTAGTTCATCATTACCAAACATGTGTGAATGGGTGAATGACAAAAAAACTGTAGTGTGAAGCGCTTTGGGGGTCATAGGAGTACAAGTACACGCCATTTACCAAAATAAATGGTCCAAAAATCCCTCATAGCATGCTCACAGAAGTATGACTCACTGCAGAATTAAACAGGTGAGTGTTGATTTGCATGAACTCATGACGCTTTACATTTTTATGTAAATATCTGAGTCCTTCTGCTGTGAAGCTCTCCAGACTTTGATAAGTTCTTCAGTAGACAAGGATCTGTTTTTATACCAAGTTTTTTTATTTACTTTACAAAGTGTTGTCGGAAGCTCAATTGGAAATGGTTCCTCTGTTTTTTAAGGACAAGATTTACAAGTTTTACTCTCAGCTAGACTGTTTTGTGGTTAGTAGTTCTCGACAAAGCTGTGTGAGAAGGGAATAGATCGTGCTACATCTAAAATAGCCCAGGGCGGCAATAAGGTATGAGGCATCATCAAGTAACTTAAGAAATAATTCAAAACAAAAAATTAATGTGTTGTTCAACATTTTAATGTTGTTCTTCAAAGAAAAGATCCTGTTTTAGATTTTAAAAAAAATCACAATGTTTTTCTTATTAAATTAACTTTTCTTTAAAAGTATTTTCTCAGTGTTTGAAAAAGATTTACAGTTTTATCCAATTTTTTAAACAAATGGGGTTAAAAGAAGTATGTTGCAAATACACATGCAGTGTGAATTTTAACTTACTGCCATTGAAAGCATTCACAAGGTTAATTAGCAGAATTTGACCTGAACTACTTTCTTTATTATTATATCAACTGTGTAGTTGAACAGTAGCTGCTTGTTGGGGTGCTATGTTTAACTTTTTTGTAAACTGACGAAAAATGAAGTGGGGGAGCTCAAAGACCCAACACAACAGTAGCTAATGTAGGTAGCATTAAATCCCATGACTTTGTGGTTATTTCTGAAGTATTAACCTGTAATATAACATTTTATATCGAAAAAACTTTAGGAAACACAGATTTACAGCCCTTTCGATCTGACTGCCTAAAAGTTTGCCTGGATTCGGGCTTTTACTCATTAATATTCATTGTGGTAATTTGCTGGACTCAGATTGGCTAATAAACTAGCCTATGAGAGCACAGCTTCCTGTTTCCTCCCCTGCTGCACATGCGCAATAGCAAATTGTTTCCTGTTTGATAGGGAGCTTAGAAGGGGAGCCAGCCTGAGCACGCGCCCAGGCACAGAGCTGGTGTTTATGCTAGCAGCTTTTAGCCACCAAGCATCCCGCTCCACCAGAGATCACAAACATTAATTTGAAAGACTTTTAAATATTCTGGACATGCATCGATGTCTAAGATGTCAAAGAAAATCTGAACATTCAGTGCCAATGCTTTTTTTGATAAGAAAAGGGGGGGGGGGGCTCGGGAATGACCGTGCGCACTTTGTAAATATCACGCCTCTAAAGGAAGTACAAGTTGTTCTTACCTGTGTGTGAAACCATTTTTTTGCTCTGAAAGAAGAGAGTATAAACTTTCTGATGGTGGTTTCAGAATTCACATAGTTACAGGATAAAATAATCTGTGGGCCTTCAAAAATCTGTAAAAATGCTCAATGTCTCTGGCACTGAGGGTGGATAGAAACTGGAAAATAGCTGGTATTGAATGGGTTAATGAGCAAAATTACTGTGAAGTCACAATGATAGACTTTTTGAAATTGGGTGTTCTCTGGTGTTATTGCCACCTGCGACGTCTAGTGATAAAAAAACAAATGATCAATTATTGTGCCATTTTCACACCCATTATGAAACCAAGAACACATGTGGACCTAAACTATTCAACAGAAACCTCAGAAAAAATGTTTTTTGCTATGGCCTCTTTAACCAATGCTGGCTAAAGCTAAAGGGCTTGTTAAACTTAGCTAAAGAGAGTGGGTTAACATTCTGTCAATGATATCCATGGTAATCATAACTTTGGCCTAATTTGTGTCCCTAGATTATGTCTCTAGATCTAGACAACACAGTAACTAGTTAGCTGTTAGCATTACCTTTGAGCAAACATATTTATGCTTTGCAATATTTGACACATAACTGGAAGTGGGGCTGTTCACTCTGTTTTATCCACTGTAGGCACTCCTCACATTATATTTTTGGCTTTGGGAATGGGAAGAACACCACTCCTCCAGGCAGTCTCTCTGGGTATCTAGTGTCCGATTTACCAAGACTGTGGGCGCACCGCTTCACCATCTTGCTTGGAGATGTTTGTCGGACCTGCTCACATATACCTCTTTTCCACTGACATATACTCAGCCCACCCGATTCCCCCCCGACTCAGCCTAACACCACATGGCCTGTATTGTCTTGTGTATCCATTGTGTTCACAGAAGTGAGGGCGAAGGTATGGAGGAAGGTGGGGTTTCGATTTGCAAGCAGTGCAAAAAGTCTGTGATACAGAAAGTAGTCTACACGGAAAACCAAGCAGCACACCCAGCAGGATGGCAGGAAGCTTGGTTTCACCTTGGTTTCAAAAAAACACCCAGGATTGTTTCCAGTGGGGCACCTGCATGCCACACCAATCAGAGGGCAGCAGCGACTGGGTGGGGGTACTAGCGTCATCAACTATCCTAGCCAATCACTGCACAAGGATGCCGCGGCTGGACTCAGCCCAACTCGTACTACCTCCAGAGGTGGTACAACAAAAACGAGGCTCAGCCCCGAAATTGGATAGTGGAAGTGCTCTAAACAAGAGTGCGGTGTGGGGCTGAGTAGATGCCAGTGGAAAAGGGGTAATAGCAATTGTTGCTATAATGTGTGATAAACAATGGCTGTTTGAGGGAGGTCAATTACATTCAACCTCAGACAGCCCTGGCTATAAAACATTTTTTCTGTTTGCTTTCATCTGTCAGATATCTTTTCTTCTGGACGTTCCGAGTTTCTCACATGGATGATTTAGACTTCAACTCGTCAGCGCTCTTCGTCTCTTACAGACCTCCAAACTTCACTGATGTGAAGACCGTCTATGAGAGCTGCAGAGAAATGCCTGCGGTCCTCATCTGGTATCTCAGTCTGCAGTTTACTAACATGTTCCTGGGTACCCCGGCCAACCTCATGGTGATGTGGTTCATCCATAAGAAGAGAGACTCCTCCACCTCAGACATCTTCATCTTTCATCTGGCGGTTTTAGATGTGTTGTTTTGTCTCATCCCTCCTTTGGAGCTGGCCAACATCGTCTTCATTAACAGCAGCACCGCTTGGTACATCCTACGCTTCTTCTATGGTATCAAAGACTTCTCACCGCTCTTTCTGTCCTGCATCTGCCTGGACCGCTACATGGCCGTGATCCATCCCATCACCTTCACTGCGCTCAAGGATCGTCAACACAGAACAGTCCTGGCCGTTCTGGTCTTGCTCATCATTCTGGCCTACGCCTCTGCTAAATGTGTGGGCAACATAGTACACTTTGACAAGGTTTTCACAGTAATGATCCTCACAGTGTTTGCCTTCATGGTGTTCTGCAACATAGCGATTCTCTGGGCGCTGCGGAGGTCTGTGAGCAGCAGAGACAACATGCATCCCATGAAGAAGAAAGCCTTCAACATGGTCGTCATCATTCTGGCAATCATTGTGTTTAACTACTTCCCTGCTGTGGCGCTGTTTCCTTTCCAGGAGTACTTCTCTCCAGATGTTTTCAGATGCTATATTCACAATGTGGCTTTTGGCTTGATGGACTTCAGCAGCACCATTCAGCCTGTTCTCTACCTGTCTAAAGAAAAGCTGGCATGTAGATCCTGCTGCTGCCAGACCCAAGAGAACCAACAGAACCAGACCAACACAACACAAACTACATAAGACACAGTGTATGTGAGTGTTTAATCAGGTTTTTAGAAGTAAATTAAGGAACATTTGTTAATTTTTCCATTTTTAATTGTCCAGATCAGAGTCACAGGAAGTCTGGACCTTGTCCCAGCAGGCTGCACCAGATCCATCTGAAGGACTCTGAAGCTCAACAAGTTCAGAATAACCATCTGTCCGTCTGTCCATCCATAAAAATATTACTTCTTATGGTTTATATTTTATATCATATAAACACTTTCATCTTTTTACATGAATCTTGACACCATGTAAACCTTTATGTACTTGTGCAGCTTGGAATGGAAGCCATGACCATCCATCCATCCATCCATCCATCCATCCATCCATCCATCCATCCATCCATCCATCCATGATTACACCAATTCTGATTGTCTGGTGATTGTGATACTGGCATCACTGACCCTTCACCAGCTGTGATGCAATATCACTTGAAAGAGCACATTCTTTTTTTTCACGTCAGCTAGAAAGATGTCTGGTGGGTGTCATGATAAATGTACTTCTTTACTGGTTTTTATTTTATATCATATAAACCACTATAGTCATTTTACGTTAATTTTAAAGGGACATAAGGCAAGATTTGTGAAAAACTACACATGCATTTCCAGTGTATTCAATGCTAATTGGTCATGAAGCATTAAAAACCCAAAATAACGAGGCCATCCGCATATATGTCTGTTGCCTTGGAAACGCTGTGTGCCACATAATGCGCTGCAGTTCGACGTCCGAATTTCCCGCGCAGTTGTAGGGATGTGACGTAAATTGACGCTGCATTGCCGACAGCTCTTGAACAGGAAGTACATGGCCGCTGTGGACTTGGATTCAAACACTGAAGGTATACTTATGGATGTTTCTGCAGCCAGCAAACGACCTGCATCCACTCTCACCCCCCAAAAAAGTGGCACCACGAAGAAAAAAAAAGACTTTATCAGCGGCATCTCGTGAGTCTAAAAAAAAATATGACCGAAGCCGGGCAGGCACCCGCATAAATATTGGATATGTGTTCGGTTCATGGAGGGAACTTCAGCTGCATTTGGGAGTGAAAACGGATGCTGACATGGCTCATTTCCTTGTGACCAGGTGAGAAAACATTATAGGTCGTGTTTAGAGCCTGATACAGTATGAAAATGATGAGATCAAATCAAATAACAGAGTGGAGAGACCTGACGTGAAGTATGTTAGCCTCCCCGGTGCAGTGCTGTGAAGACGAACAGTCTGTAAAGTGTCTGTGCGCGCTCCTGTGCCGGCTTGGCTGGTGGCTGCAGTTAGCCACAGCGCCTGTCGCGGCAGCACTGAGTCAGATTTTGTAAAGCTGCCTTAAGTTCCTTTAAGCTACAATTTTGAAACTTGTCTAAGTGGATACTCACCAAAAAACATGCTTAGCTTCATATTAGACATCACCAATAGCTTTACAATAAACTAAATAACCTCTGTAATTCGGGTCTCAGCCGGAAGTGGTGTTTTGGTGATTTATGCTGCCCTGAAGAAAAATACTGCCATAGTACGAAATGACACCTTATTTCATAATGAAATGTCATTTGAATTTTTCACATTATTTTTGTTTATGGTGAGTGTGCCTTGTTAATTTTTTAATCATATTTTTATGATCCTTCCCAGATATTTCTATCCTCTGGGTCCTTGGCGGCCATTTTTGGGTCCTTCTCCTCTGAGTGTATCCAAACATTTGCCTGTCACTCTGACAATGCAAAGAAAGTAAAAATAACATCATATTTAGTGTTCCTTTCTTGGGAGAATTTATTTCATAGGTAAAATGTATTTATGGAAAAATATAGAAACAAAAAAAACCCAATAAATCTGTTTATTGAAGTCAAGACTGTAGAACGGCTCATGTGTGTAGCAAATCTCAACAGGTAGCATATTTCTGCAGAACAACGGCTGTCTGAGACACGGCTCCGGAAAAGCTATTCAGTACTGCTTTAAATGCTTGTGCAGTGTGGGGTGACAGGAAAAGTACCTTGGAATGTATTTTCACACTTACGCCCCCACTTGAGATGACTAATGTCTGATTTTGGTTGTTTGAAGATAGAAATATAATTTTACAAGAACATAATCTTTTAAAACGAAAAGTTCAATTAAAAAGGTAAAGTTTCTGTTTACTCATGCCTGTCGACGCCTTCTTAAAATAATTGCCAAAGTATTTTTTTTAGACCTTTCAGGAAACCCAAAAAACGGAACCATTTGTGATACTAACAATTTCAATCGAAATAATTATAACAACAGATGCCTATTGACATACAAACCATTAGGTAAGTCTAATATTGAACACGAGAGGGTGAAATGATTTAGGCAAATTTTTGACCATATGCCTTTGTGACTTAGACAATTTTAAACCTTCTACTCTGTCAGGAAATAAGCGTAACTAACAAACTAACTAAACATAATTCTGACGCATACATGTGCATTTATTCACTTCTCCATCCAGCTCTCTTTGCTGGGTTCTTGACTGACGCCAATTAGTGTGGCAAATTGTCAAAGAAGTGATATCACTCGCCAGGTATGATGGGTTTCATTAATTGGAGGTTCTGGAACTTTTTCTCCTTAATTGACAGAGCACATAGAAACAATCTTATCCATGCCATTGACCCATTTGGCACTTGGCTTTTGCGATAGCTCTTCCCACACAGAAGCTTCTGAGAACAGTTTGAAATGGGCCTTCAATGCTAAACTGAAGAGCCTGCAAGTCATGCACAGTCACTGATAACCACAACTGTTGCTCTACACTATGATCTCATTGAATTCTGGATGACCTTTTATCAAACCTTCAAAATGACAATAATATACATGTGCACATGTTTAGGCTCTTTGCAGGATGTGTCAGTTTCTTCATTGTTCTGCCCTACACTTCCTTGTTTCCTTATTTGGGTCTTAACCCTCATCAATGACCTGACAGAGAACATGCATAAACCCAAACAGAAATGCCCCGCTGAGTCTGAAACCCGAAACCTTCTGGCAGTGACATAAAACCATCCAATCATGGAGTTCATGCCTCTGAATGCTTTGTATAAAAATAACGACTGCTAGGAAATTTCTGAATGAACCGTTTCTAAGAATAATTTACATAAATGCAAAAACCTGCAAAAACAGATGAAATGTCTCCAAATGTGGAAACATTTGGGTTAGCAATCTGTCACAGAGCACCACAGCATAACAAAACCATGTTTATTCCCAAACACACCTGACGCCCATCAAGCATCACTCACCAGCACTGTGCCGACCCAGTTTTATTCACTATACTTAAATCTGAACCACAAAGCCTGTTCTACAACTCTAAAGACACTAAAATAAAAGAACATTAGCATGACATATTCCAGTAATTTCAGTCAAATAAAATAAACATAACTAAGTGAAAAACAAATAAAATATACAAACACTTTGAGGTTAATACGGCTCTTTATTTCAGACCCAAATCACAAGTCACAATATAAATCTGAGTAAAGATTCACATCTTGATATATTAACAGGTTTCCACAACAAACACAAACAGTTTGTTATTTAAATCAATTAACAGAAATTAGGCTGTAACTTCAGGCAAAATCAAAACTCGCCATATACAAGAACCATTAATTCCAAGCATATAAATATTACTTTATATTTGCAGTAATATATTCACTATCATAATTAAACAAACATGTAGATCTGACAGCTAACATTTTAATTACTTAGATTTATATTAATTGTCTAAAACTTTTTTTTAGGTGTTTCAAAAAGTACCGACACCCACCGGAGATGTTTAACTCTATAGAACCATCTACAGAAAATCTACCTCAGCCAAGGATTTCATGTGTAAAACATTTTATAACACAATAAACAAACAATGCAACTGACTTGCATTAAGTTCTTTTAGTTTTTTTACTTTTTGTTTTAACGTCTGAATCGTTAACGGTTTCTCTCACATGGAGAAATGTGTGTTAGAGTGTAAACTGAATATTTACAAAGTACGGCTAAACACTGAAAACTACTAAATAACAGTACAACAACAGTATATTACACTATACTATAAATATCACAGATTTAAAGACCCACTCTGATGAAAATCATGTTTTTCGTGTTGTTAACATGTTCTTGTGGCATTTTTCTGATGCTAGAGGACGTATTTTTAAAGGTCCTGTATCATGCAACATAAACTTTTTGGAACTTTTAAACATGTTGTGATGTTATTTTCTTATTAAAAAAAAAAAACAGCACCATTCCTCCTGCATCCTGCACTCTGAGCAGCTGCTCTACTCTCTCCTGGAAAACGACTGGCTGTAACATAGTGATGTAACAATGTTACACCAGGACCTGCCCGGTATGTCTGAACTGCCCCTGCAGATTAAACACACACGCCCCGAGCTGCGAGAGACACTAAGCACCACCGTTTTATAGTATTTTATTTATTAAAAATGTGTAAGTGAAACTGTGCATTTGGCTGTGAGAGTTACAGGAATTTATTACCATTTTATTCAGGCAGCTAGAGGGGCAGCAATCCCCAGGAAGGGGGGGGGGTCCTGGGGGAGAGATGGGATTTTAGTTAAACCGAGTGTTTTACTTCCTGGTTGGAGAATAACTTTGGAATATAAGTTATATTTCAGACTATATAACAGCAAAGGTAAAATTTTATCATATGTGTCTATCCCAGATGTTGAAACCTGTAAAATAGCAGGATGCAGGACCTTTAAGAAAATTAAGCTTAAAATTGCATTTCTGAGTATTTCTGCATTCAAATCACTGTGAATCAGTAGCAGATGCAAAAACGTGGTCTAAAATGGACTGTGTGATGTAGAAAATCCACTGGGCGGGCCACAAGCTTCTGCTAGCTGTTAGCTAGCGGTAGCGCTAGTATAAACACAGGGAACTCTCAGCAACAGAGAGGGACGGGGGATCCTCCGCACCAATGGTTCTGCCACAGCACAGAGGCAAAATGCTAATGAGCTACTACTGCTATGCAGGACCTACTTCCTAGAAAACAGAACAGGTTTTACAACTTTGGACAAAAACACCTTAATCCTAATTTAAAGACCACTGAGACGCTTTAAAATAGCTCAAAAGATGACCAGAGTGGGTCTTTAAGATCCTACGTCTTTTGAAAAAAAATTCTAAATTGAAATAGATTTTTTACCTTTTTGGAGATTTAAATTTAACGTATAAAGCTGCCCTTCAAAATAAAGCCCAGAATAGAACTGCTCCATTCGATGGTTAAAACAGAGGCTTCTAAAACTAAAAAAAGATATTTTTAATTTTGACTTTGGATTTGAACCAGTGCGTGTAAAGCCTCGGTCACAAACGTTCTTATATATGATGGGTTCATACAAATCGTGCGGTATCTACGAAATCTGAATTTCATAGACATTTGTGAATAGGTCATAGCTTCCTGCAGCATTTCCTACAAGTTGATAAGAGAAACTTGAGGCATCCTTGAGAAGAAAAGGTGACGTCTTGCCTAATGCTGGCTGTAGAAACATCTTATTTTCTTTGGAGGGGGCCGAGTACAAAACCCATGAACAATGTGTGCTGTTCCTCAGGCATTCGACCGGCGGCCCTACATAGAGGGACCATCAACCAAGTTGAATACTAGATTCTAATATGGCTGTGTTAAAGCTGCATTTCGTAGTTTTTCCCTTTTCAGGAGTTACGTATAATTTTTGTGGTTTTCTGTAATAGTATAATGTAAGAAAAACATCATATTTCATAGTCCTCTGCTGTCCTGTAGGGGCAACTTTAATTTCCACTGAGCGCTGCCCAGCATTAGCCATCCGCATAGTACACCTCTCAATCAATCAAGCGTGTGTGCACGTATCCCCAAGAACTACCCAGCCGGTGTTTACAACTCTGAAAAGACACGCGAATCACTTTAATAAACATAACGTAACAAAGTTGGCACATCTGCACAGATGAGCGCAGACGCTGGCTATTGTATCACGGACAGATAGGGGCGGGACTTAAAGGTGCAACACATTTTTTCACCTCAGTGGTGCTCTCTGAGAAGAAACTCTGGAATACAGCTTTAAGGAGGCCAAAGGAGATGATCCAAAAATCACTCATAGCATTTTCAGTTGTTTGTAAAGGTCGTGACCGAGGCTTGAGACAGAGAGGCCCGGAGGTGATGACGGAACAGAAAAATTAATTTAAGTCTAATCTGTCACACTTGATTGATAGCACCTGTTTTAACGTACACGCATAATCTGATCCAGTTGGAGATGAAGTTAGTGCTTGAAAGAAAACATAGAAACATTACAATAATATTTAAAATCATCTTTGTACAACAATCAGGAATTAAAACCCTAAAAATACAGAGAAGGTTATAGGAAGTTTCAAAAGTTTTGAGCACTCAAAGTTAGAAAATGAAACTTGAATGTGAGAAGATTTTATGAGATCTTTCAGATCTCAGTTTCAAACCTTCGTGGTATCGGAGGTTGGGTTTGTCGCAGCCTCACTGCTGCTCGCCAGCTGTTGCTACTTCGTGCACCTTCATGTGTTTTTTCAGCGAGGACTGATCGGTGTAGGCCTTCCCACACTGACTACAGAGGAAGACCGTCTCTTTGGTGTGCACCAGCTCGTGCCTCTTCAGATGTCCAGACCTGCTGAAGCTCTTGCTGCAGTACCTGCAGCTGTACTCCTTCTCACCGGTGTGAGTCCTTTGGTGCAGTTTCAGGCTACTCGCCACCGTAAACTTCTTGCCACACTCGTTGCAGCTGTAGGGTCTTTCTCCCGTGTGCATGCGCATGTGTATGGTGAGGTGTCCGGCTTGGCTGAAGGTTTTCTTACACAGCTCACAGCTGTAAGGCCTCTCTCCGGTGTGGATTCTCAAATGTGTTTTTAGGTCCCCGAGGCCGTTGAACCTTTTGCTGCACTGATTGCAGCAATACGGCTTCTCACCGGTGTGAATCCTCTCGTGTATGCGCAGGTTTCCTGCGTTGCTGAATGTTTTGCCGCACTGCCGGCAGACGTAAGGCCTCTCACCGGTGTGAGTCCGCAGGTGGACTTTGAGCTGGTTGTTCTCGTTGAAACGCCTTCCGCAGTATGAGCAGGAATAGGGCTTCTCACCGGTGTGGGTGCGTTTGTGTATCCTGAGCTGACTGGGATGAGCGTACGTTTTGGTGCAGAGGTTGCAGCAGTACGGTCTCTCTCCTGTATGAGTGCGCTCGTGGGATTTCAGGAGGTCCGCGCGGCTGAAACATTTTTCACAAACGGTGCATTTGTGAGCCTTCTCAGTGTTGTGAGACTGAACATGGACACTGAGGGACGCTTCTTGACTAAATGTCATCGGGCTGGTGGGACAACTCAAAAAGCTGTCATTCCTTTCTTCTAGAGGTTCTTCTGAAGCAACAGCAAGTGGGTCGTTTTGTTGAACCGTTCCTTCCTCTGGCTCTACTTCCTGTTCGCTTCCCTCTCCTTCCAGCTCCGATTCTTGATATTTTAATGAATAATTTGATCCAGAATGAGAAAAACCATCACCTTCATTGCCAGACAAAGGTCCAGTCTCCTCCTCTTCCTCTGTCTTGATGAAACGTTCGTTCTGCACGTGGTTATCAGAAACAACTGTGACTTTGACATCCATCCCTCTACACTCTTGTTCAGAGTTTGAAGGAGGTAAAACATGTGTGTATACATCTTGACTCATATCACTGACTTCTGAGACCTCGTTTTTAATTGGCTTCATCATCAGATCGAGAAGCAGTGATGGCTGGGAAAGGTCGATGGCACCACTTTCATCCAAACCGGGCTCTGATTTTACAGGAAGTGAGGTCCCGGTGGATGGATGGACACAAGGTCGCTCTCCTGTTTGACCAGTCTGCAGAAAGAATGAGGCTGATGACATATTCTCCCGCTTCACTCCTTTAGATCTCCTCCTGGAACTCTTCTTGTCGCTGCTGCATATGGACACCTTAAACGCACCCTGTTTGGAGCTGATAGGACAATTATTCCACTCTGCAGTAGGAATCTGTTCAGTGGCATCTTGTTCACATAAATCTGAAAAAAAAATTAAATAAAAATAAATAGAAGTTACTCTTAGAAATATCTCTACTTAAAGCTAAAAAATTAATTTAATTATAAGCAGAGTTGCAGTTTTCATTTTCTACACTAGAAGGCAGCTTATCCACAACATTGACATCATCTTTATAAAGATATTTGTGGAACAATTATTTAACCGTGACAATACATTTAATGTAATTTACCACTAAAATGTATTTCACATTACATAACAGTCGAAAGAAAGAGTTTTTAATGATCATGGTCAGTGTATTCTAAAACGTGAAGCCGCAGGAGGAGACAGTTACTAAAACGAAGTAAAATACACATGATTATTTATTGTTTTTTTATATTTATATGCAGAATTACCCGTTTGTTTAAGTCTGAGCATGAATACAAACAGGTTAGACACACAAGCCGACTCCATGTCTCCATCATGGAGACAGACATTGGGACAATACCTCGGTGTTCCGGGCTTTTCTTTACCAACAGAAGCCGCTTCAGCTCCTCGTTCTCCGCCGTGATTCTCTGCATCGAGCCCTGATACTCGGACACTGTCCGCTCCACCGAGTCCAGGATGTCGTTCACAGTCGCTTTAAAGATCTGGTTCAGAGAAGACTCCAGGAACAGTTTCAGGTTACTTGCCTTGTCCATGTTCGAGGCTGCAGACACCTCATCACAGGAACTGAGAAATCCCTGTTTCTATCAGCTCACAGCGCGGTGGCGCCACCTGCTGGCGCGGAGATAAACTGCAGGTCTAAAAATCCGACTTTCACAATGACCTCAGAATAAATAGCATTATATTTGTATTAGAATATACTTAAATACGTTTCTTAAATATACTTAGTGTGATTTGAAAAGTTATTAAGAATACATTTGATCAATTAAGATAATTATACTTTTGTATGGTTTGATTAACCTTTGTCACAATTATTTGCTACAAATAATTTTAAAAACTCTACAAATTCATGTTTATTCTGGTAAACCTGCATGTTAAAATTTCAATAATATAAATATATGTCAGACAATTGCACTAACACAGCTGGTGAAGATAGTTGCAAGAGTAAAGCTAAATGTGTATCTCTGGAAATGACCTAGATATAATGAAACATACATGATAGAATAAACAGGAGCCATGTTTCTGTGCAGTAATCTAATTTCATCTGTTATAGATTTGCATGCATGCACACATGCATATGATCACAAAATGCTGTGGGTTTGGACACCAGTGCAAATATAATTTCTTTATTTTTTATGTATTTCTTCTTTTCCATCAGAAATGTGCTACACAACCTGCAGCAATAATATCATATATATTTTATTTAAAGGTTTGCAGGGTGCAGCCACTTTTCATATGGAACATGACATGGATGTGCGGTGTGTATGTGTCAAAGTGGGGTTCAGCCAGCTGCTCAGAGCCAGAGGACAAACAGAAACAGATGTGAAGACGTGTGCAAACCGAATGCGAGTCTCTTCTGGTTTTACCACATTGTGTCTGTTGTCTGCAGGAATGAAGCTAAACCACTCCGCTCCTCTCCTGACCTGTGTGTGTGAGCTTCTGTGCCTTCAGGGCTGTGGGCGTGGGCTTACACCTCTCAGGTGTCTTTTGAGCGCCTGAATAATGCACCAATCAGAAAGGAGTTGCTCTTCCTTGTTGTGCCATTCAGGACCTTTCCCCCATCCTTCCTGTAATTTGTTGGCAAGAAACTAACAAGGAAGGGGGACACCCAGGTCCCTGCATTGACAGGAGGCTGAAAAAAGGAAGATGAGGACTTGTTCTCACCTGTAAAGGTCGTCTTGACTAAAGACAGCTGATGTGGGGTCTGTCTGTAAAGCGCAGCAGGTTCAAACACCATCAGCTTGGTGTTACAGGTACGTTTCAGTGTGACTGTTTAGTGAGCATGTCTGTGAATGCACGGCGGTAGAGACTGTGGTGCTTCACCCTCCCACAAATCTTGACTTACAGCAAAGCCTCACAAGCTGGCTGATCATATGATGTTGCTTTTAAGCTCCTGGAGGGGGTAAGTCACGCTTCAGTTGAACAGATTCTTCCTAAAAAGATTTCTTTTCAGCTTCTTGCTCTTGATTTGTCTCTGTATCATGTTCACTAACGCTGCTGTATATAACAGACGCCATCTGTCATTCTTTTGTAGAGAAAAATGTCTAATCCTAATAATTTCACACCTTTTGATTTATCCATTATTTTTTATTTGCCTTTCTGTTTTGCTTTGTCCTAAAGGCATGACGCTTTACGCTTTTTACTTCCTAAATCTAACCTGTTATGAGCTGTAGAAACTTCCCATGCACAGTATGCAACTTCTCTTAATGTTCTCCACACAGGCAGACCTCAATGGTTACCTTTTCATGAGAAAAGTTTTTATATTTTTGATGATTTTATTTTGAAATGTAGAAATACTTCCTTTTTAGAAGCTTCAAGCTCAGGATTTCTCCTGAGTTTATTTGACAACAAAACTTGAAATGATAAGATCAGAAGATAAACTCTGTTGTAAGTTTAAACACTAGTTTTATCTTCGATCAATAAGTTTGGAATCAAATGTCCAGCTTTCAGATTTTGTAAAAACATCTCTATAGACACAACATGTCTTCTGTCTCTAAATGTCCAATTTCTTCCTGTCAAACAGTTTATTTTACTTCGATATAATCAGCTTTTTTCATCTTCGTTAACTCCTGCACTGCAGCAGTTGTCGCACCCTGACAGGAACTGAGAAATAAGCACCCACACAGGAAAATGTGGTCAAGGTCTGTCCCGGATGCTGCGCTGCATGACGTGAACAGAACAATAAAGATAGACACAAAGTCTAAGAGACAAATTCATAGTAAGGAGATGACCGGATTATTAAAAGGTGAGCTCAAATGAGCTCCAACCTGCAGCAGTGTGCAACACGTTGATGGTGAAACGTGCTCTTTGTTTGTGTTGACAACATGCAGCAAGTTCAGACGGGTTTCTTTTATCCATCGGCCAGTGCTGCAGTGTGTAGTGTTGATAAAAAGACAGGACTCAAACGGTTGAACTGCACCACCAGTAGCAGCCCATCAACTCCACCCTCCGCTTTTATTCTCAATCCATCCTCTATACGCCTCCATCTCTCTGCTTTCCTCTGGTTTTTCTTGCTCGTCTGACTTTCTGCTGCCAGGAAGTCGACTCGTGCTTCACTTGCTGCACATCTGCAGGGAAGTTACGATTGACAAATGAAGAAGTAGCAAAGGAAGCTGTCAATAATGGGATTGTGTTGTTTTACAGGTGGTAAGTGTGATGCAAAGTGATCCGTTTAGAGATGTTTACATCTAAGATTATTACTTTTCCCTAATTGAAGGAGATTGCTGTATTTCCTGGTTTGTTTTTAAATATGAATGTGTGTTTTTTTTTCTCTTTAAGGTCTCACAGTGATGGCACGATCCGGTCTGATCACCCCTTATCCAACAGCTGAGGATTTTTTTTTTGTAATTTAATAGTATTTTTTACCAAAAAGTGAGAAGCTGAAAAACTGACTGAGCCTGATGGAGGAGGAAAACTTGTGCTTCGTAGAAGCAGAGCATCATCCGCTTCAAGATCAGCAGTGCATCAATGGAGGGCAGGTGTTCTCCACTGTGTGGGGGGAAACGGATGTGCAGATGAATCAGGCTGAAGAGACAAACGAAGTCTGTCTCTCACCAAAAACAGGACGTAAATCTCCAGAAGAAGCGGATCAGTGTGAGGAAACTCTATGGGCTCCTCAGCACATCAGCTGTCCTTCGCTTCCTGTCGCTACAGTAAAATGGGACGAGCTCGACTCCTCTGCAGAGTCACTTTTAGTTAACACTGACAACAGTAGCTTGGCCAATGAGCTCGACTTAGCGAGTCTAAACTGCACTTCCCCCACAAATCAGCCTCAAGATGTTACTGATGAGCCGGAAGACAAAGAGGAACAAGATGATGGAGGCCGCCCAAACTTGGAGTCCTCCGGAAATGACTCTGAGGTACGTCTGATTGCAACGAGAAGGAGGTGTCGTCTTCTCATTTTTCTATTGAAACTTCATCTATTTATATAATTAACACACATTTTCTGTCTTTCACTAACACGGGCTGCTGTTTTGGGTTGAGCAGACATGATGTTGATCATATGACACGAAAAAATTCAGCTCTGAAATCACAAGTTTTTCTCCCCCAAACGTCTGTTTAATGTTCTGTGTTGCAACTGTTCAGCCATGTGATGCTGCAGATGTGAAAGAGGAGGATTCCACACGTCAGCAGCTAGAGAGTAAAGAAGGTACGCAGTGCTCTGCAACTTTGTTTTAATTAGATTATTAATAGAAACTGTTTTTTATGGACCTCTCACATGTTTTTCTCAAAATTTTCATCCATTTCTGACAAATCTTTTAGAAATTCTACTAAGTACGGGTTTAGAGGAAGAAGGGGAGCACACAGTAACGTCGACGGCTGTTGAAACGGAGGATATTCTCGACCCAGAACACGCTTCTATGGTTTCGAAACCAGAAGAGGAAGAAGAGTTGAGTGTTCTGCTGACTGAGCGAGAAGACTCCGAGGAAGAACAGTCCCCAGCAAATAGTGCCGAGAACAAAGAGGAGAGTGAAGTTGGAGAACAGAGTTTGACCAACTCTTTCAGTGAAGAAGAGACTTTAGTAAAAGATGTTAACGTTGAAGAGGAGAATGAGGATGAGACTCAACGCGAAGGACATCAGAGTGTGACAAACGTTCACAGTGAGGAAGAAGAACCTGTCAGAGATCTGTGAGTATCGTTCACATAGATGAAGAAGAAGAAGAAGAAGAAGAGGGAATTTCCATTAAGAGTAAAACCAAACAGAACAAAAAAACACAGTTAAAGTTAAAAAACTGTCAATGACGTCAAACAAACAGAAGTAACTCTTCCTGATTCTCAATGTAGATTTATTTATTTATTATAATGCTTCATAAAATAGAAGCTACGGGTTAAATTCTATTAAATTTGATTCTGTTAAAGAAACTCTCAAATCATCCAGTATGAAAACAGAAGCACCAAGAAAATCCTAAACGTACTTGATTTAAAACTATAAATATTATATTTGATGCATTAACTTCTACAGAACAGGATTGTCCTTATATGTATTTAACGTGTGTAAAACAGGTTATTGTATCAGGCTGAGGCATGTTGGAACGTAGGAGAAATGTTGCAAGGCAGATTTGGACAGTTAAAGTAAAATATTTGGCCCTCAGCTCAGACGTCTTTTACATGCTAATTATTTTGTATCACTTTATCCGTCAAGTTTGGAGGAATGTTGTGCCACTTGAACAGCTTCATTAAACTGCTTTAATTTCTAAACGTACAATATTGTACTTTTAAGGGAACACTTTTAAAAAAATGTACCTATAGGTACAAAAACATTCTTGTCTTGTACCTTTATTTCTGAGAGTGCAGCGTAGCTAATGATCAGTTAATTCACTTCCTCTGTATATTCCAATAAAAGCAACAGGGACGTTTTCATACAACACTTCTGCATTTTAAAGCGGTTTTTACTCTATAATTAGATTGTGTCTAAGTGAAAGAACTTGATGATTCTTTATTGTACTACGATACGAAGAACCCTGAAAGAGACTTCATGTTAAACTTCATGCAGCTGCTTGTAGTTCGTGTTAAATCTATTTCTAACAACCGAGCACAGATCAGCTGATGTTCCTGTTACTGCTGCTGTGGTTTCATAATGAAAAGTTTTTTGTTTTTTTTCTGAATACGTGTCAGTTTTGAACTGACAGTTCTTCGTACTTCAGAATGTTTTTCATACATTAATCTCCTGGTGCTTCATGTATTTATATTTTCCAGTGAGGTACCTGCAGAGCTGCTGCACACTGACAACGCTGGTTCATCTTCAGATCCTCTGATAGATCTGCAAGAACCAGAACCTCTGGAGGACAGTGTAGACACAGAGACAGAGAAGGACACTGAGTGGATAAATGAAGATCTCAAGGTTCAGAAATTAGAACTGTGTGAAGATGCAGATCAGAACGTGGAGTCCAGACAATTTGTGACTAATGACAACAATGAAGACGCTCCAATAAATGAAGCAGAAAATGCAGAGGAGATAAAAAACTCACCAGAGAGAGTCGAAGGGATTGAAAATCAGCAGGAGGAGAGACAAGAAACTGTTTTTTATGGACCTCTCAGTCAGAAAGGAAACATTTGTACATGTTTTTCTCAAAATTTTCATCCATTTCTGACAAATCTTTTAGAAATTCTACTAAGTACGGGTTTAGAGGAAGAAGGGGAGCACACAGTAACGTCGACGGCTGTTGAAACGGAGGATATTCTCGACCCAGAACACGCTTCTATGGTTTCGAAACCAGAAGAGGAAGAAGAGTTGAGTGTTCTGCTGACTGAGCGAGAAGACTCCGAGGAAGAACAGTCCCCAGCAAATAGTGCCGAGAACAAGGAGGAGAGTGAAGTTGGAGAACAGAGTTTGACCAACTCTTTCAGTGAAGGAGAGACTTTAGTAAAAGATGTTAACGTTGAAGAGGAGAATGAGGATGAGACTCAACGCGAAGGACATCAGAGTGTGACAAACGTTCACAGTGAGGAAGAAGAACCTGTCAGAGATCTGTGAGTATCGTTCACATAGATGAAGAAGAAGAAGAAGAAGAAGAGGGAATTTCCATTAAGAGTAAAACCAAATAGAACAAAAAAACACAGTTAAAGTTAAAAAACTGTCAATGACGTCAAACAAACAGAAGTAACTCTTCCTGATTCTCAATGTAGATTTATTTATTTATTATAATGCTTCATAAAATAGAAGCTACGGGTTAAATTCTATTAAATTTGATTCTGTTAAAGAAACTCTCAAATCATCCAGTATGAAAACAGAAGCACCAGAAGAAAATCCTAAACGTACTTGATTTAAAACTATAAATATTATATTTGATGCATTAACTTCTACAGAACAGGATTGTCCTTATATGTATTTAACGTGTGTAAAACAGGTTATTGTATCAGGCTGAGGCATGTTGGAACGTAGGAGAAATGTTGCAAGGCAGATTTGGACAGTTAAAGTAAAATATTTGGCCCTCAGCTCAGACGTCTTTTACATGCTAATTATTTTGTATCACTTTATCCGTCAAGTTTGGAGGAATTTTGTGCCACTTGAACAGCTTCATTAAACTGCTTTAATTTGTAAACGTCAAACTTTTGATTTAAAAACTCTTTAGTGTTTATTTTTAACTTAATGACGGCAAGATTCACAGCAGTTTGGCTGCAAAATGAGCCCAAACCATCAGCCTTCCACCTCCATGGCTGATAGTTAATGCGGGCTGTTTTGTGTTTATATGATGCACTAAAACATGCTCAATACGTCTGATTTTATGGCACACTCTCAGAAATAAAGGTACGAGACAAGAACATTTTTGTATCTATAGGTACATTGTTCCCTTAAAAGTACAATATTGGTCTTTAAAAGGTCAGAAATGTTCCTCTGAGGGTTCAAATTGATATAAAGTACAAATTTGTACCATTTCAACTGCACCTGCAACCCTGGTCAAGGCTGGTTAATCTCTATTTTATTAGGTTTCTTCCATCATTTTCATTATTATGGTTTATATGTTGGTTTTAGACTTTAAAACCCAGCGACAAGAATTTGTACCCTTCTTGTCTCTGGGGGTGTACCCTGTAGTCCAGATCCATTTTTATACCTTATGAAGTTGTTCCACTAAAACAGTAAAATTACGCCACATTTTGAAGTCTAAAACCAACATTCTGAAACAAAATATTACAATATTGAAAATGATGGAAGAAACTTAATAATATGGAGATTAACCAGCCTTAACCAGGGTTGCAGGTGCAGTTGAAATTGTACAAATTTGTACTTTATATCAGTTTGAACACTCAGAGGAACATTTCTGGCCTTTTAAAGAACAATATTGTACTTTTAAGGGAACACTTTTAAAAAAATGTACCTATAGGTACAAAAACGTTCTTGTCTTGTACCTTTATTTCTGAGAGTGCAGCGTCGCTAATGATCAGTTAATTCACTTCCTCTGTATATTCCAATAAAAGCAACAGGGACGTTTTCATACAACACTTCTGCATTTTAAAGCGGTTTTTACTCTATAATTAGATTGTGTCTAAGTGAAAGAACTTGATGATTCTTTATTGTACTACGATACGCAGAACCCTGAAAGAGACTTCATGTTAAACTTCATGCAGCTGCTTGTAGTTCGTGTTAAATCTATTTCTAACAACCGAGCACAGATCAGCTGATGTTCCTGTTACTGCTGCTGTGGTTTCATAATGAAAAGTTTTTTGTTTTTTTTCTGAATACGTGTCAGTTTTGAACTGACAGTTCTTCGTACCTCAGAATGTTTTTCATACATTAATCTCCTGGTGCTTCATGTATTTATATTTTCCAGTGAGGTACCTGCAGAGCTGCTGCACACTGACAACGCTGGTTCATCTCCAGATCCTCTGATAGATCTGCAAGAACCAGAACCTCTGGAGGACAGTGTAGACACAGAGACAGAGAAGGACACTGAGTGGATAAATGAAGATCTCAAGGTTCAGAAGTTAGAACTGTGTGAAGATGCAGATCAGAACGTGGAGTCCAGACAGTTTGTGACTAATGACAACAATGAAGACGCTCCAATAAATGAAGCAGAAAATGCAGAGGAGATAAAAAACTCACCAGAGAGAGTCGAAGGGATTGAAAATCAGCAGGAGGAGAGACAAGAGCGCGATCAGACGGCTTCACAGGACGGACCGCATCCTGAGATGGCTGAGAAACCAGAGGAAGATCCAGACCAGTCAGGAGAAACACAGGACCTGGACCAGTCAAGCAAACCGTCAGAGCAGACGGTTTGTATTGTAGCTGAAATCCTTGAACCTGAGGTCACGCAGCAGGACGAGGAGAACACAAACCAGGTGAAGACCTCCGATCAGGCTGAAGATGTGAACAGAGTTGTAGTAAATGGAGCTGAACACAAAGCTAAAGAGACAGTTTACAGGAACGGAGACAACGTGGACAGAGAAAAGGCTCGAGCGCTCGCTGAACGGCTCTTTAAGCTTGATGACATCGAGCGAGCAGATGTTGTGAAGCACTTGGACAAAGAGTAAGCACACATCTGCTTTATTTACCTCCAATTTCGATGAAATAAGTGTGAAAACGCCTCTCTATTTTCAGAAGTATTAACAGAATATTTGATGTTTCTTTGTTTAGTAATGACTTTAGTCGTGCTGTTGGGGAGGAATACCTCAAATTCTTCAACTTCACTGATCAAACTCTGGATCAGGCCCTCAGGTGAGAACAACAAACCAGAATTATCTCCTGCAAAACACCTTTATATTTAAATTTCCTTTCATTCTCGGATCACCAGGTCTTTTCTGAAGGTGGTGCTTTTGATAGGAGAGACTCAGGAGAGAGAACGCGTCCTGCAGCATTTCTCCAACCGCTTCCACGAGTGCAACCCGAACTCTTACTCATCCCCAGGTGAGACTGATTACAGATGTTTCAACGAGACAGCTGTAAGGATTTCAATGCAGCAGATGTTACTGATTTTTCATCCCCTCAGGGGCCGTGTTGACGCTGACGTGCGCTCTGATGCTTCTCAACACTGACTTGCACGGACAGGTAGGACGAACAGCGCTGTGTGTTTTATTACCGAGTTAGTTTAGTCACTCGCGTGTCGTGTCTTTGTTAACAGCATGTAGGAAAATCAATGTCGTCCTCGAAGTTCGTGTCCAACCTGGACGCGATGAATGAAGGAGGAAACTTCAACAAAGACCTGCTGAAGGTAAAATTACCTGCAGTTTTAAATCCGTTTCAACCTGGATGTTCTAAATCGTTTTCTCTTCATGTGTTCTACAGAGTCTTTACAATTCCATCAAGAGTGACCCTCTGGAGTGGGCTGTGTAAGTAACCCCTCACTTTAAGCGTGATTTAGATATTAAATCCACTCATTTTATTCTCTGGTTGGGTTTTAAAGTGACGAGAAGGAGCTGAAGAACTTGGTGGATGACGCAGAGGATGGTGCGTCTCTACGTTCGAAGGCCAATCCGTTCCAGGATGTTCCACATGACAAAGAGGCGTCCGTGGTCAAAGATGGATTCCTGGTGAGAAAGCTGCATGCTGACGTCAACGGCAAACGCAGTGAGTGTAACACAACCAGATGAAATCAGTGACGTTTATTTCAACTATAATTCTAGAGGAATCTGAGGAGCAATTAGGTGTGCGTTGCTAAATGGCTTTCAAAATAAAAGCTGGTGAAAGGAACTTTCGGGTTGTGGAATCAGCTGTTTGGAAAATAAGAAAAAGGATAACAGCTCAGAACATTGAGAGCCAACTTCTGCCTTTAAAAAAAAAAAAACTTCAACTCTAAGAGTTAAAGTGACTGCAAACGCTGCTGAGTGTGTCCTGATGCTGATCAGCTGTGACTCGCGGTTGTGCTGATCTAATCTCAAAACAACAAACACAGACAGCAAGTCATATCAGGACTGATACTTGCAGCAGCCACTTGCTGTTAGCGTAACAACATAAACACAAACAACAATCTTATATGAAAGGTTTAAACATATCAGCTGTAGGGAGGAGGAGCTTGTAGTAGAGCCGCTGCTCCCCCTCATGGAAAGCAGCCAGCTGAGGTGGTTTTGAATGCAAATGGATCCAAACAGTGTTTTAGTGAGAAAAGATTTAACATCTTATTTACAGCAGAGTTGGGACTGAATGATCACTGCTGAATGTTTGTGTGTGAGCAGCTCCGTGGGGGAAAAGAGGCTGGAAGAATTTCTTTGGCGAGCTGAAGGGAATGGTGCTTTACTTAAAGAAGGTTAGTGACTCATCTACTGCAGTCTGCTCATCTGGATCGATTTCTTACACTTCACCTGTGTCTGTATTGTGTGTCAGAATAATATCCATGGTGAGTCGATGACTACCGAGGAGGTGGTGAGTATGCATCACTCTCTGGCTGAGCAGGCTGCTGATTACACCAAGAAACCGCATGTATTTCGCCTGCAGACGGCCGATTGGAGGGTTTTTCTCTTTAAGGCCCAGTAAGTTGATTTAAATCAGGAACGTGATTCTTCACCGTTCGGTGTCAGATCATGTGTTTGTTTTTTCCACTCAGATCCACTTTGGAAATGAATTCGTGGATCAACCGTATTAACTTGGTTTCGGCTCTTTACTCGTCGCCTCCGTTTCCCGCCGCTGTCGGATCTCAGAGGAGGTTTTTCAGGCCGATCCTTCCCGCCTCGCAGTCTGACCATCCTCTGGTACATGTTTCTTTTTTTTACTCAGGATTTGTTAAAATTTGATTTCACTAGGGATGCACTGATACTATTACTGGCATCAAGTATTGGGCCGATACCAGTATCGGTATCAGCTCCGATACCCGATAATTATAATTTTGTGGTCAATGTTATTAATATTTTGTGTTTCTTATCAAGTTCACCGTCATTTGTTGTAACAAGCAGAGAAGAAAAAAAAACCTGTCTTAAAATTCATTGCATTTTTTTGTTTGGTAGAAGTATCAGCAAGTACTCAGATCCGAGTATTGGTATCGTATCGGCGGTATCGTTGCATCACTAGTTTTCACAAAAACATTTTTCTTTCTTATTTGGATGAATTTCTAAATGTTCTTTGCTCAATGTGGCATCAGATGTTTCTGTATCATTTTCAACAATTTTTGACCTTATTTTTATTTATTTTCACACAGATTAATCTAAATGATGGGAATATTACTTATTTAAATTAGTTTTTTTCCTGATTAACCAAGGTTTTCTAAAATGATGATAAAATTACAATAAAGTATAAGCAATTTTTTAAAAAACAGCTTGTCAACAATTTTTAAATATGATGCATCAAAATTAGAAATTAAGAGTCTGCAACACACTTTTTATTTATTATTTTATTTTTTGATATCTATCTAAATAGAAGGTGCTGCAACACTTTATCTCAATTTATAAGTCAGCTATTAAAAAATCAGACAAAAAATGATGTAAAAATACATATTTGTAGTTTGTATTTATACACATTAGGTCCATTAACATGAGGAGAGTATAACTGCAACACTGCTGCCCCCTACTGAGTTTTATTTTATTCATGCTACACATTTGTATCATACTTATTATAAAACACACAATTTAACAGATAAAGTAGGATTTCAGCACAATTTGAAGATTTTTTTATTAGAAAAAAAACATTTTCTAAAGCGTTTGTGGACATTTTATCTTATTAGATTGAGACTATTTAGCATCAGCTTGACATATAACAGCAATGTGAAGCTAATGGATCAGTCAGAGAGTAAAAATTTACTTGAATTAATTTCATTGTCCTTGTGCAGGAACATCAGCTGCAGTCTCAAAAAAAAATGTTGGAGTCCTTTAGAACCGACCTGTTGGACCATAAGAAAAACCTCCCAGATGTTAAGAAAACCAAAACCCGAGATCTGGAGGAGCATCGCGTCAGAACGGAGTACCTGCAGCATGAGGTACGAGAGCTGCAGCGAGTGTGTGGATGAGTGTGTAAAACAGTTCATTCAGTGTCTGTTGTTCGATCACAGGTGTGTCGCTATGGGATCTACATCCAGATGCTGGAGATCTGGAAAAAAGTGAAGAAGACAGACAAGCGCAGCTTGAAGATAGAAGATCTGGAGCTATTCGACAAAGCTGCAAATGCACAGTTTGGAGTGGATGATGAGGAGGAAGGACTGAAAAGGTCCTATTCCAGCCCTTCTCTGGAACTGGAGACAGGTCCTCCTCTAATAAAAGTCAAGCGCAACATCTCAGAGAGACGGACTTATCGCAGGACGATCGTCCCTCGATTGAATAAAGAGGCCTGAGTTAAGTGGAGCCGTCTGTGGACTCTAAAGACACATGAAATCCGTCTCAGGAAGCTTTTATAGTATTTTGTGCACTTTTACATAAATAAAACCTCCCAAACTAGTTGGAGGTGAGACCATGACCTATTTGTGCATTGGTCTAAAATGTTTGGACATAATTTATTTAGTTTTGCTGGAACAATTACGTTTTATTTGATATGTTTTGTACTTTTAGTGCTGCAGTTCCAGCATTAGCAGAACATCAGGCCACAATGTGCTTGTAAAGTATCAGCCACACGAGGGCGCTGTAGAACAGCACATCTCTGATAGAACGTGGACACAGTTAAATTTCCAGTATTTGCACTTTTGCTATTTTTAATTTTGTGTACAAAAAAGAGGATTTTCTGCCTTTGAGCATGTATAAACGGAGCATTTCCTCTAAATATTTGGTTCAAATGAAGGATTCTAATCTAAAATGAACAACATTCCCTGCTCATCTCCTGTTTCTTTAAAACATTAACAACCTCATTTAACAATATTACAACTAAATATAAAAAAAATCATTATTTTTCCAATAATTCAAAACAATTTGGATTCATGATTTTGTAACTTGTGACATTTGTTTGCTCTAGTTTTATTTAAAATATCAAAACGTTTTTGCATCTCACGGAAAATCAAATAAAATTTGGTTTGTTCTGAAACTATTACAGACGTATATTTGTGATTATTTTACTAGAATTATGAGTAAAATCTTCATATCAAGTGTGAAATTAAGTTTTAATAACTCGCTTTAAAGAAAACTGAACAGAACCATGTGGAATTTAGATCATTTTATAATAAAAGGCTCATGTTATAAGTGTTCAGTGTTTATGGGTCATATTTTGGCTTAAACCCTCAACATTAACTTTCAGATCAGTGAACAAAATCAGGAATAATAAACTGGGACAAACAGAAACACACAGTTCAGATCTGGTGTCTGAACTGGATCTGAAGACAGACGGAGGACATTTAATCAGAATTGTGAATATATTTACTGATAGAAACACCTAATTAAGATAAAATCCAGTTCTGCAGATGAGGATGAGGCTGCAGGTTTTAGCTACATGCTGTTAAACTTGTGACTAAATGTGGCATCAAAAATTCACTATTAGCTTTTCTTGTTAAAATACCTTGCAGGCTACAGTCAGTGTTGAGGTTTCTGGCGTCACAGAGGAGCTCTGAAGTAAAAGCTCCCCTCACATGACCTGTGGAGCGTGACTTCCAGCAGCCGTGGTGGTCTGGTTTCTTTGGAGTGCCATCGCTCGCCTCCTCTCCGCCAACAATAATGACCAGCCAGAGCAGCGGGGGCTGCGCTAGCTGCTAGGATCAGAGGGCGTCTTTTCCAAGGAGCTGGCCTTTTTTTATTTTTGGTCCATCAGCGTTACTCCATTCTGGATTGCTGTGCCACTCAGTCAGGCCTGGCTGGGTAATGAAAAAGCCAAGAGTTGTGATCATTAGAGGCTCTAAAACAGATTGTTGATTTTTCTCTTTGTTTTTCCCACTTTTCTTTCATTGTGATCACTTAAGTCCTAAGATGTCTGTTATCACCAGAAACGTGGATAAATATCAGCTAACATCAGATCTGTTGGAGAGTTTTGCCCTCAGTCCTCCTCCTCTTAGCGGCTGCACGCTCTATTTGTTACTTTTCCTCTTTTATCTGCAGGAACGCTTGATTTGAAAGTCTGGTTCTGGGTTTCCACACCTCCCTTCTCCCGTCTTCACCCTTTCCTCCTGACCGTTGTGAAGAGTCTTTCACTGTCCAGGGTCCTTGAAATTTCTCAGTGTTTTTTTTTCAGGAGTTTTGTTTTTTCCTCAGCTTGCCTCTTCAGAAGAAACGAACACCACTTCTTATTCCCTGAACTTTGACCTCAACCAGATATTTAATCATTTTTTCATTTAAACTCAATCAGACATTTTCATGTTTTTTCCTTTAATCACATTCCTTTTAAACTGAAGTTGCCTTTTGCAAGTTAAAGAGTCTTTTTGAGAGGAGTTGAGCTAACTGCCTTGCTTAAGGGCATTTCAATGCATGACCTCTTTTTGCCCTTTTCACACACACACAAACACACACACACACATTTCAACCTCAGACTACGTTCTGAGGCTTTTAGGACGAACAAACTAGACGGGATCTAAAAATCCGAGCTTCGTGGGTTAATGTTTGAGCTCTGATCTGTTTGATGTCATCTAATCTTTTCACTTGCACGTGAATCCTCAGATTATAATTCTTATCTTGGACTATTTTCATGACCTTTCATCTGTGGAGGGTTAAATATAAATCTATAAAATCAATCCATCTATTTGAGGTGTTTCTCAACAGTGTGTTTGACTCCATGAACTTCTGCAGCTCAGCTCTCGCCTTCAGGGCAGGATCTGATACCTGGAAGATTTTATCCACCTGTGTGTGTGTGTGTGTGTAGTCATGAATAGGTGTGTGTGCTTTTAAAGGTGCGTTTTTCTTGATGTCTTCCAGTCAACAGTAGCTTCCTGCCTGCAGGCTCTGAGTTGGCTGATGTGACGCGGGGCACAGAAACTCTCTGTTTGACCACTTTGCTCTGTTTGACTGGCACATTTGTTCTCAGGTGCTTCGTGGTCGATTAGACGGCGTCTTGAAATCAGAGAAAGGGGCGTCATTTGAAGTTCACTCAGAAGTCCGGAAACTTTTTTACTGGTCAGTCTTTTAAGTTCTACTTTTTTTGTGACGTTCAGGGAAAAAACAAGTGAAGGGAAAGTGAAAAAAAAAACAGAAGTTTAAAATGATCTTTTGTAAGATGTTAAATTATTGTTAATTTTCTTCAAAAATAACATACATATAAATAACTATATCTTCACTCAAGCAACGGATTTTCCCATTTTCGGTTTCAACCTACAGACAGAGCAGAACTTTCCCCCCCCTTTTTAAAGCTTGAAGATTCTTTTTGGCACACAATGAGCACAAAATTAGTTTTAAAAAAAGGGCAAAAGTTGTGAAAAAGATCAAACCATACAACGATTTCTTTAGTTGTATTTGCTCCACTGACCTTCTCACCTAATTGTTGGAAAACTAAAAACATTCTTTTGTGTATTGTTTTCCTTGTTTTGGCAAAAACAAATGCACAAAGAAGGATTTTCAAGACAAAAATCAACAGATTATCTGTTTTAGAATGAAAAAAGTGAAAGAAATGCAGCTATGCTATTGTGTCAACTTCTAAAGTATGAATGTGGTTTACATCTTAATAAATAAGTAAATCAGATCTTTAAGGCGCCTTTCTAATTATAACAGTTGGTTCCTGAATTAATTTACTGAATATCATAAAGCAATTTTTAAATTTGTGAAATTAACATTTTTAATCTTGAACCAGGAATAAAAAATAGTAAAAATCAGGAAGGTTTAAAGAGGCCATTTCATACAAATTTCAGGACTTTGTGGTTATTTCTTAAGTATTAACAAGTAATATGAAACATTTTATATCTAAAAAATGTCAGGAAACACTTATTAACAGATATTTCAATCTGTCTGGGTCAAAATTCTGGTGGTTCCGGCTCCTTCCATCAGGCTGCTTCGTCAGCAGCTCGTTCATATTTATTATTCGAATTTGCTGGACTCTGATTGGCTAACAAACTAGCCTATGAGAGCAAGGTATACTGTTTCCTGCCCTGCTGCGCATGGCAACAGTGGACGTCATGTCTTCCTGTTTGCTACGTTATGCTACAGCTTTTAGCCAGCAGCATGCTAGGTGTGGTTTCAGCTGCGGTAGCTGCTGAATACTAACAAACAAAAGAGTTGTGATGAAACAGATACAGGCCGTTCGGACTCGGGAGAACTCGGGTTTTATCGCCACCTGCGTAGTTTGAGAGATTAAAACTGATAGAGAAGTTGTTGACCTGTTTTCACCCACTATGAAGGTAAGAACACCTGTGGAGCTAAAATATTCAACAGAAACCTCAGAAAAACTGTTTTTAATGGAAGGGCCTCTTTAAGATTTCTTGCTGACGGGAACCACTGGAGGGTTTTAGTGAAATATTTCAACAGCTCCTGGATGATTTTACCTGAAGGTCACGACAAAGCTTTTACCCTCCCGTCGTTTTGCATTTCAACTGGCTCGACATAAGAGAAAGGTTTGTAGAGGTTTTAAACACATTTGTTTTATAAGGTCAAATGGATCAAATCTGCCAACAACTGTTTGTTTGTTTGTCCAACTGGATAAATTACACACTAAAAAGTCAGATTTTAAGAAGTTTTCATTAAAAATTATTCTGAAAAGCAAAATAAGAGCACAATCTGTGTCCGATCGAGGGCCGAAAAGCCTCTGTGACATTCACGGAAACAACCTTGCAACAACAATTCAGTCAGAGTACATAATACTTATTCACTGGGTTGAATTGTTTGGCTTGTATCTGCAGAACTGAGTCGACTGGTGCAGGACAGCCCAGACCATCATCCTCCTGATTGCAACGCGCTCCTCTGTTTGCCTTTTTGGCAGCAGCTTCTCCAGGGGCCCCGCTGCTTATATTTGTTTTCTTTTTAGTTTGTCCCTATAATGATTGTGGGACACAAGACCTGCAATCCAACAAACACGCACTGTGGTTCCACACAAATTAGATTCTGTCTCTCCACCTCACACGCTGTGTTAATGTGGCTCCGTGTTAAATGTAGTAAGTCCCAGTCGACCCGTCCTGCTAGCTTTGTCTGCCCTCAGCTGTTCCGGCCCGTTGCCTGTATTGTGCTGTTGGGCTCATTACCAGGAGCACTGTGGCTCGAAACTTCCTCACTAATAGGCCCGGGGAGAGGAGTTATTTCTGCTGCGACTGGTGCGTGGCGGAGTGGTGTTTTCCTTTTAACTCTTTTAGCTGTTTTAGGATGTTAATGCTAAAGTGTGAAACCCACGTTTCCTCTCATATGTGTAGGATCTGGATCTGTGTGTCCGGTTAGTTTATCTGGAGCAGGACAGGCCACGATAAGGAGTTAATGGGGTTAAAACTGAGTTGAACTTTGAGGTTTAATGCAGTATACTGTCAAAATGAAGAGAATTTGTTGATTTTAGAGGGTCCTATGATGAACAGGCGACCTGTTTAGGGTGTAACCCCGCCTCTCGTCTAATGTCAACCAGAGGTAGATACCTCCCCCACAAGTGAAGAAACTGGAAGTATGATGGATGTCTTTCTAGATGTGTCACATGACTTTTTGATTAATTTACAACAGATTTTGGGTGAATCTTAACAAACAGACAAAAAAAAAAGAGAAAAAACATGATAAAAAAAGAATTAAAGGCAAATTTAAAGAATGTGAGTAAAACATGAAGAATAAAGTTAGAAAAAAGAGTGAATTTCAAGTAAATTATAGCAATCTGTGGAATTTAATGACTCCAAATAACAAAATAAAATCCCTAAAAACTTCATCTACAGAGGAGAACTTACCAAAAATGATTGTCTGAACTAGTTTCCAAACTTTTCAACTTCAGACTCAGAAAAGAACAAACAGCCTCAACCATTAGCTTCACAAATAACAACACAGAACCTACAATTCTGACACAAAAATGCAACTTATTTCTGACCTTCTCAGCAGTAGTTTCATGACTCCACTCGTGACGTCAGAGTCTCTGTCTTTAAAAAAAGACAAAAACAGACAAATTCTACATTTTTATCATGATGAATTTCTGGTGGGGGGGAAGGAGGAGTGCGGGGCAACAAATGGAGCGCGCACCCACCAACACCCCTGTATCATCCTCTCTGAGTCCCGCGTGGAGGCACCAGGTGGGCCGCGGCCCCGCCGAACCGTGGCCTCGTTAACGCGCCTCCATAATGAGGCGGCTATAAGAGGGAGAAAATGACTGCAAATAAAACTACATGATGCAGAAAATAAAAAGAAGAAATTAGACAGATGCGCGTGTTTTCAGGATCATTGATCTCGTCCTTTTAAAAACGCTGAAAGCAGCAAGAACGCAGGCAAAAAAAATTTCAGGTGATGCGTCGTAACGATGGTAATTATTATTATTTCTTTTCCATTAAAACACGCGTGAAAACAGCAAGTATTTCGTCATGCTTTTAATTAAAATATTTCTTTAGAAATTCCATATTTACATCTGCAATAATATTAATAACAGTGTAAGAAAAAATAGTCAGTGTTTTTGCCAAACATCAGAACATCAGCATGACAACAAACTAAAAATGAAAACAAAAGGATGTCAGCTCTTGTTATTTAATACCCCTCACCAGATCAGTCATTCTCTTTGTTTAACTGCATCTCCTCCATAAGGAATTCATCATTTACATTATGTACATTTAGCTGAACAGATATTTTATTTGTTTTTCACCGGGAACGCCGTGCTGTGTTGGTGATTCAGTCTGGAAATCTGCATCTGCAAGCTGATGTGGATCAACAACTAGAATGAATTTTTAATCTCTGGATTCAACTTATCTTTCAAAATAAAATGAATGTAAACAAAACAGGGGCACAGTTCTCTATACACAGGTTGCATATCCCCAAGCAGATGTGCCACAAAATAAAAGTCTTTGGCTAAAGAGATTTAAACTAATAGTGTGAAACTCTGTGTGTAAACAGTCATTCTGCACAACAGCGTCACGATGAATAAATAATGACGAGAAGGTGTAAAAAAACGACGATGAGTTGGTTTCCCTTTATCTGGCTTTCATGCTTTGGTCTGCGATGGCACGCGTCAGCTGATGTTGAGATTCCCAGTCAGTTGTGTGAATGTCCTGTGAGTGAGAGTCCGCTCTAGAGGTGGAACTAGAGGTGGTCGTATGCAGCTGCAGAGGGGGGGCCTGTGCGGGAGGCCGAGCTGTAGTAGTAGGGAGAACCTTTGGGGGGGGGAGAGACACAGATGGAGGCCGTCACACACAGATCTGAGAAGCTTGACTGCAAACTCTATCACAAGTCACAGAAATCTATTTCAGTGGAGGGCTTTTATTTTGTAAATGTTTTGAGCTTCTGATGCTGATGAGTTAAAGTGGAGCAAGGTGCGTTTCTCCAGAGTTTTAGTTTAGTTTTGGTTTTTGGCGTCTTTTACTTTGTTTTTCTGCTAATGTGAAATCTTTAATAGGCTTTTTAAAAATAATCAGAACACCATTTTGTGCTGCACTTCCTGAAAGTCGCTCATTTGAAATTCAAGTCACGTCTTGTTACTTCTGACTTACAAGGTCAGAACAAACAGCACCTTGTAAATTAACTGAAAATCTTCAAGATATTTTGTACATTAATGGGATTAAAAGCATTTGAAGAGCTGAATGTCTCTTATTGTGAATGACATTAAAAGGGAGTGTTGTACAGAGATAAACACAGAACTGTCAGTGTGTTTGTAATCACCTAAAATGCTGGAGTTGGTGAACCTCCAGGCTTCGCTGTAGGAGGTGTAGGGCGAGTGGGTGTAGGACTGACCCGAGTAGTCTCCACCTGCTACGAGCAGAAGACAAAAAAAAAAAAAAAAAACTCACATTTTTCAGATGAAATCCGTGAAGGCATTTGTTATTTAAAGGCGAGGCTGAGACTTGGCTTTGCAGAGTGGAGTTGTTTGTCTGCGTGCCAGCGTCTGCTCAGCCTTAGCTCATAATTCACCAGCAGTTAGTGCAGCATGTAAACCATTAATCTGCGGTGCAGGTGGATGGCTGAGGGTAAAATCCCTCGGCCCAGTGGTGCGTGCATTCAGCCAGTCTCCGCGCCCTCTTCCTCCAGCACTCTGCCCCTCACATCGTTCAGCCTCTGCCCTCTGAAATGCCCCCCCCCCCCCACCCTTTGTTTGTCCTGTACTTCCTGTTTTAGCCTCACTAACACTCCTCTTTCTTCCCTCCCTCTATCTTTTTTAAACATTCCAATATCTAATTGGTAATTATGTTGGTTGGAATGAAGCCCTGAGCTACCCACCACCTTCTCCTTTCCTTCCCCTACATATGCCCCCCCGTCACCCCCACCCAACACCCCCCTTCTCGCAGTAATTGTGTATCAACGCTTCCTCACAGCGAGCCCACTAGAAAAATAATAAATCAGACCCTCTCATTTCGCGCTTCGGAGGGCAGACTTCAAAAAAAGAAAACACATACACACCACACACACTTCATCTGTTCACATCTTGACACACACAAGAGTTCACTGTTTTCATGAACACACACACACACACACACACACACACACACACACACCACAAAGACCTCCTACTCTTCGTTCGTATCCAGACTTTACATCCCTTCCCGCCCACCCCTGCATCTCCCTCCTGGGCCCCCTGGTTCCCATGGCGATGTGTGGTCAGAGGTGTCTGGGTGGGGGGTGTGGGCAGCAGGGCGGAACCCCCAGCCCGTTCGGTGTACCCCCTGGGCCCGTGTGCACCAGCGCGCACATACACACTGTTCACCATCCTGGCAGAACTACTGATTAACTCAACCCGTCTCCCTGTTAATCTACAACCCTCCATCTGAGCTTAGCGTTTTCTTCTTCACCCTTTCCCTTCTTATTCACTCAGCCAGTTTTTAATTTATTTCCCTCTCTTCTGGTCTTACCTGCTACCATGCCCGTGATGGCAGAGGAAGAATATCCTGTCTGGGCTGGGGAGGGAATGTGAGGCGGGTAGCCTGGCAGGGTGGAGCTCACCATGTCACGCCCTGAAAAACATACAAAACACACTCATTTAACATCAAGATCAAAGTTCATCCCCAGTTTTATATCAACTAACACTGTAAAATGTAGAAAATGTCTGAATGAGTTAAATAAATTATCAATTAAACATTATTTTCATGAGAAATGTCCAAACTTGAAGCCGTTTCATGACAAACATGAATGAGATGGATGGCTGCTTTACCTGAGATGATGGACTGACTGCTGAACTGGCCATACACTGGTGCATGATGGGAGAATGAGTTGAAGGCATTGGGGAAATGATGGTTGTTGGTGGTGCTGCTAATGTTGCAGCTGCTGCTGACAGAAATGGGTTTCTGCAGCTCCACGACCGCCAGGCCGGAGGCGGCCATGTTTGGAGAGGGGCTTGTACTGGTCACTTCTGGGGACATTTCCTGTTTCAGACAGAGCGGTAGGGTCTGAAAGGGCTCTGAGGAAGCAGTGCGCAGCAGGTGGGTGAGAAAATGGAAACAAATCATGAACATGAATGAAAAAAATAGCGAAAATTAAAAAGTAATGAATGATGGAAGTGAATGGCTTTTATTGCTGGAGCTGATCTGTGTCAAAAAGCCCTGACTGACATCAAGACTCTTACCAGTAACCATGGTGTAGCTCTGATGTGCTGACAGATTTCGTCCAATGACAGAGCCGGATGTTGAGAGGCTGGTCTTGGCCTCTTCGAGGCTGCCGTTGATGAGGGACAGTGGGTACAAAGTCTGTGGAGGACAAGCATAGATTAACTTTTCATCTACTTTTTGCTTCAGTGCAATTCAGTTTAAATAAACATTAAGAAAAAAATTATCAAAATAAAAAAAATTTAAAATATTTAGAAAAATTTTGAAACAAGATAGAAAAACAACGTGTAAAGAAGACAAAACATCCTTGAAACAACTTTTTTAAATGTTCTACAATCATAAGACTGATCGTTCACTTCTACCTGTTCTGTCTTGCTGCTTGTGGCCGAGCTGAAGGAGTCCGATGGATAGTGGTGGCGATCAAACCCACAATCCAGATGTTGTGTGGCTGCTGAGAAGTGATCCACTCTCATTTGTTTCCTCGGGACTCCGCCACTGCCCTGAGAGTCAACGCTGTGCCGACAACTCTCCTGATCACCTGGAAAACACACCGAGGAGAGTTGACATGGAAAAGTGTGAAATCACAGATTACAAACATTCTCAATATTTAAATTTTTACATTATGAAGTTTTACTTTTGGAGTTACCTCTAATCTGCAGTTCTAAAGTGGTTCCAGTTAAAATTATTTTCAGATTTAATGACTTGATCTGTGGTGTCCCACATGGCTTTGTTTTGGTTACCAATTTTTCCCACCACAAACACACACAAATATATATGTATAAACTAAAATAAATAGTGAAAGTATTTTTAACAGCTATCACACAAGTTACAATTTCAGGGAACCAATATCATTTTAAATAGATGTTTTGATGATCAAGGAAATTTGGTTTTTTTCACACAAAGTTGTTTAAAAACACAACTTTCTGTCTAAAATAAATGTTTTCACTTGTGTGTCTTTGAGGCCACCATTTTTAATCTGCTTCTGCTCATATTGGTCAGCTGATTGGTCAAAAGTTGAACAAAAAATACATGTTTTAACACCCTAGTTTTAGGTGTACAGTTGGCATGACAGCATCAGGTTTATCTTCGTTTGAACAGAATGAGGGGAAACCAACAATATGTTCTTTCACAGATAATCAGCCATGTGTTTTTGCTAGTAATCAAAAGTTAAAAGTAATTGATCTAAAAATGTAATGTTTTATGTAAAATTTAAGAGTAAACATCCTCAGAAAGAATATGACAACATCAGAAAACTCTCTTCCTCATGCAATTTGTTTAGTGTAAATTGTAACTTGTTTCATCAAACACATTGTCAAATTGAGGTTTTGCTCCAGTTCTTACTGTCATCATGACTCCTCTTGCCATCCGTGTTTGGTTGTGGGATCCCTAACAAGCCGTTGATGGAGTAGGTGGAGCCCAAAGAATCTGAGTGTGGAGACTCTGGAGGGGTGACGGCTGAGCTGGGAACTGAGAAACAACCATAAGAAGAGACACAAAGAATCTTTCTAAAAGACTTCCTGTTTTATAATTAGCCTGTCAGGTGACTCTGAACCTATACCTGACCTCTACAGAGACTTACTCAGTGTTTGTCCTGGACTCAGACCTTTTCCATCCAGAGGGAGGTTAAACGGCTGCTGGACTTTTGTTCGAATTATTCTGAAAGAAAAATATTTCACCTTTAGAACATTTTTAAATCTTTATAAAATAGTTTATCACATTAAAGCAGAATGATGATGGAGACGTTTTATCATGTGGTGCTTTGGGAATATTTCTGATGGTGATTCACCTGTTAATGGAGCTCACGCTGGGTACCGTGTCGCTATCACACACACCCTCTGCTAGCAGCCGGTCTCTGATTTCCCAGGCAAACATGGTGGGATTCTGCCTCTTGTACTCTGCTATCTTCTCCACAACCTTTGGGGTGGCCACCTTTGGCTTGGAGCCACCAATCACACCAGGTTTGATGCTGCCTGTCTCATAGTAGCTGCGGAAGAGGGTTGTTGTGTAAAAACATAGAAAAATGGATGAGAAAACTGTAAGTAAGTAACTAAGTAACAGGAAGTTGAGTAAGTCAGTGGTCCACTCACCGTCCCAGGATCTTGCTGACACAGCCATGGCTGACTCGGAGCTGCCGGGAGATGTCGCAGGGCCGGACGCCCTGATGGGCCATGTCCACGATGCGTTGCCGGATCACCTCCGGAAGCGGACGGCCATTAACAAACATTCCACCTAGTTGGTTAAGACCCCCATGACCTGGGGGAGGAGGGAGGATGAACACTCATAAATGTCAAGGATCACAAAGCAGCTCTGTTCACACACACCTGCACAGTCACATGCTGATAATTAGAAAATTACAGCACATATCTGCAAGTTGATTATTTACACATACGTGTTGAGGCAGGTTTAAACATTCACTCTGCTCGAAAAACTGAAATCAATCTGTATCACATGTAAAAAAAATGATTGTTCTCCGGAAACCTACATTTTACAACATGATACTATTACATTTTAATAATTATTGTTGAATTTATTTGTTTTATTTAAAGATTTAGGATGTAAAAACAATCAGGGATGTTTCATTTTTAGGAAATCGGATTTTCATCTGGATCCAAATTGTTGTGCTAAGATTCAGGAATGGTTGGTTAATAAATCCAAAATGAAACATAAACTATCCAGAATTTAATTACAGCCAACAAAGCCGTTCTTTCAAACTAATTATAACAATGAGCTAAT
>SSNP01000014.1:1731119-1829289 GCA_006937955.1 Pachypanchax playfairii | reverse complement strand
CCCCCCCCCCCCCCCCAACCCCCTCACACACCCCCAGCTTTCATTTCCACATCAAACGGCTGCTGGACGAAGGAGGGCAGCAGCGTCTATTAATGCCACCAGCGGAGTGTGGAGAAAAATCTGCCCGCCAAGCTCCATCAACCTGCAGGATATTAAAGCCGAGCAGGGCCGGGGGGGCATGTGCACAAACATAGAACACGGATTTTCTAAGAACACATGCATATACGAAATGTTTCTTCCACTGTGTCTTTCATTATTCTCCTAATTCTTCACTTAAACCACAACAATCTGTTTAGCGTAAGCTTCTGGTGTTAGCCTAAATGCTATTAATTATCTTCTATGTCACCATTTTTTGGTGCAATTCAAAGAAAACTGAGGAGTAAGAGATATACAATCTTATTACCGGCTGATTTTTGCAACTTAACAACTAAATCTTCAAAGATTTGGTTGATATTTTTCACTGAACATCTAGATTCTTAGCCGCTGAGCGATGTTTACGCCTCTCATCGGGGGGAATCTTAAATTTTGAGGTGTTTGAAGAGCAAAAAACATTTTAAAAAAAGCAAACAGATTTGTTTGATGCTTGAATAAAATGACACACAAGTTAAAAAATGAAATGATGTTATATATTAAAATGTTCACGTACACGAGAGTTTCCCTTCAGCGTTCCTCGCTCGGATAAACGACCCCATCAAATGAAGTTTCATCTGGACACACAATATGACATGCTGACTCTCAGGCTGCACAGATGCTGCTGGAGTTTATGATACTGATGGAGCACTCGATGTAAACCTGATGAAGTCTGTAGTGGTCACTGATAGGTCACACTGACAACATTAGTCTGTTTTCTTCTTCTGTTGTTTTAATCTTCTCAAGATCTGTTTCCTCACATGTCTAATTGGATTTACAAGATAAACTACGTTTATTGATAAGTTTGTGTTTCTCCTGCAAAAAGCGAATAAAAAGGCCCAAATTTTACTTTTAGGATTTTTCTCAAAGCAACATTTTTTAAAGAGTTTAAATAAAACGGAGCAGGAAACTGGTTTTTACACGTCAAACAGAATCACAAATCTCTTCTTTTACTGTCCCGCTGCCTTCAGAGGATCTCTGTACAAACTGATGCAGAAAAATGTCACTCTTTGTCTCAAATGAACACTCATTCTCTGAATGAGGGAGGCCATTTAAGGTTAAAGGAAGTGATGTCATGCTGGCAAAGTGGGCGGAGCTGCAAAGTCCACGTTAAGCTCAGACTTTTCTTGTGCATTTGATTGTAGTTTCTTATAATTTCCAGAATGTTTTTGGTGGTGTTTGATATGGAAATGGCACGAGGACCAATCCATTAGATTTTGGCAATTATACTAGTGGAAATATTGTTTTTCATAAACTGATGAGGATATTTCGTAATTAAGGAATCCAACAACGTTAATAAAATAAATGTACGATTAGTTTTATGCATATGTTGGAGGTTTGCGCTCTCGGAGGGAAATCTGTCTCTTTTATGCAGAACTAAAGTTAATATGATCCAGTTTATGAGTTATAAATAAAGATTTTTTTTAAAGAAACCAGCCTTATTTGACCAAAGTGCTGCAAAATAGAAACTCAATAATTAAATGTGCAGTATCCATCCATCCTGTAGGGTCACAGAGAGGCTGGTGTCTGTCTCCAGCTGTCAATGTGTAAAAGTCAGTGTTACACCCAGGTCACCAGTCAGGACTGATTAAAAGAAAATCCAAAAAGTAAACATCCAATTCAAAACCAAGATCAACTAGGATCACACAACAAAATCCAAAACCAGAACTAAAAAAAAAACCAAACAAACAAAACATTCATATGCTCCAAAAACTCAGCAATGCAGATTAGAGGCGCCTGTTTACAAAACTCTCTGTTTTTGATCTCAGATCTGAAGACCTCCAAGAGCGTTTGATTTGTGGACGTCAGAAGTTTGTTACAATTTGGTATTTCTCACATTTATAGTTGCATAAAGTCCATTTTTCCTGTATTTAATTTGATTTGTGTGTGTGTGTGAGGAGAAAAACATGTTCAACTTTGGTAAGATGCCATTTTTGTCTTTGTATGCTGTCAGCTAAACAGCCTCTTCACCTAGTTCATGGTTTCCACTGATCAGATAACACAAAACTCAAATCAGGACCAGAAGCAGAAGAATAAAAATGTTTCAGAGCTTCAGATCATCAGTTGATGTTCGTGTTTTCGGATCTGATCGGCCTGCAGCAGCAGCAGGATGTCAGCTCGTGTTGTGTATTTACCTCTTCCTGTGTTGGACATATCCCTGAGTGTTTGGTCCTTGTTCCACCAGCTGAACGTGACGCTCTCCTCCACTGCTGCTTTTAAAGTGCTTTTACTGAGCCTCGTCTGGCATGAGTGAGCTCTCGAGTGCAACGTCGATATCAAACTGCAGAAGGACAGGAGACATGAAACCGTCTGTCTGTTTGTCATGTGCGTTCCCTCTCGCGGGACGGACACTCAGTTGGTTTTTACACGAGTGTGACATGCTGCTGAAGAGACACTGCTGTCTCCACATCACCTGTAACTGTCAGGGTTTAGCCCTGTGTTGATGAAACAGGCTGTCAGCTCAATGGAATGGCAAAAATATTTTAAAACTCTGCCTCAAAATCCTCGAAAGCAGGACAATTCGTTGAAATTCTCGGGCAATAAAATGGGAAATTACTCTGATCAATCATTTTTCAGCTAATGCAGCTGAAAAATAGGCACTTTTATCTTAAATGTAGGAGTAAAAATTTGTAGAGGAGCAAAAAAATATGTAGAAAATGCTTTAATTATTCTTTAACAAGTGTTTGTTATACATTTAAAGGAAAATTCATTACATTTTTGTTGTTTTGGAAGCTCCTTTTTAATTCAGAGTAACATAAAAATGAAAAACATTCAAACTTTTTGATAAAGGAAAAACCTTCCAAAGAGGAAGTGGTATAAAATTAAATTCCAAAATGTAGAGAGTTTCTTGCAGGTTGCAGAAGGAAGAAATGTTTTTTTACTTAGATGACTAAGTGGAGAATGTTGGGAAAAAATTTTGAAAATCAAGGTGAATTTCATGGAAGATTTTGAATGTGATGCGCTGACACTTGTTACAGGCCACGAGCCTCTGCTCAGCTGCTGCAGGATGATGTTCAAAATTTTGTCTCAAATGAAGCAACTCAGTTTAAATTTATTTCAGTTTTGTTCACAACAAAAAGTCTCCTCATGTATTTTTTTTTAAGAAAAAAATAAACAAAACACCCCAGAATTAATCTTTTTGATCATAAACTCAAGATTTTCATATAACCTGAGAAATAAAAAAAATTGTTTTGAATTTTATTTTTGTTCTAATATATTTTTCAATAACGTTATTGTTTGTTATTTCCTGCTAGTCGATGGCTGAAAAAAATAGACTGCTGTAGAATAAATATAATTGATGTCACAAACATAAATTTATGTACCATGTGGGAAAAATTTGTTTTTAACTGTTTTTGGTTGGAAAAACTCTGGCCTCTATTTGTAGTTATAGATTTTTTTATGTGCCATAATTGGATAATATATATAAATACTAGCATTTTTAATTTTCTGCAACTGAATAAAACTTCACATTATATAACAAAATAGTCCCCCTCAAAAAAACTTAAAACAAACTAAACTAAACTTTAGGCGTTCCAATATTTTTAGAACATTTTAAAACAAAACTTGTATAAATTCACTGAATAGTTTAGTTATATCTTGTGTTGAGAATTTTATTTTGATATTGAAGAAAAATAAAAGGAGAAAAGTCACATTTATGTAAATTAAATCTGTAAAAATCTCCCAGTTATTGTCTTGTCTAAAAGTTTGTGTGCGTAACCCACTTTTCTTTTATTAAATCAGATCATTTTCAGTTTGTTTTTTTTAAATTCAACAGACGAGATTAAAGTTTCATTTTTTTGCAATCAGGAGTTATTTTCTAAAACCAACAGTTAGGTTCGGTGACATTTAGTTTATTTTGGTCTCTTTTGGTGCTCAGGGTGAAATAAAAACTGTAGAAAATATGCATTTTTAAAATAAATGTTTTTATTTTTCTTTTGTGTCACAACATTTGGATTCGTTCGGTGGAAACGGAAACATCTCTCTTTAATTTGAACGATATTTCCCCCCTTGATTCTCTCAAATGGAGCGATTTTACGCTCTGAGCGGCGTCTCAGATACGTTTCGGGATATTTTCAAGGCGTCTTCACATTCACAGACACAACAGGGGAGAAATTCCCCCCATAATCAACAATGAGCGCTTACCTTTCCACAGTGGAGCTCCAAATAACAAGAAAATGTTCCGATGCAGATGATCTAATATTATCCAACTGATGATGAGACGCGCTGCGTGTCCGGGATGTTGCGTCGCGCTGTGCGTGTGCAGCCAGAACCCAAGCGGGTTTTATCCAAGTGTGGCTGCGCAGAGGACTGCGCACCGCAGCCATTGGATGAAGAAGAAGGAGGGGGCGTGGTTAATGGAAAAGTGGTGAGGAAGAGGCTGACTGACGGTGTGTTTTGGTGGCGTTGCACTCAGAGAGTGACTGTAAGAAAACACTTGTCAAAGAGACGACTTGTTTCAACTCAGCTGTTAGACTGACTACAGATGTTTTAGACTGATTAAAAACAAGTTTACAGCTTTTTTTTTTGGCACTTTTTCACGCCAATTTTGGTTTTACGCAGCGCCATGAAAAAGGCGCAAAGTAAAGTTTCTTCCTCTCTGTATTAAATAATTTTCTCTCTGAACTTTTTTTTTGTTGCAATCGACACTGGAATCACATGAAATAGTATCAGACCAAAGAAACAGGTGAAATGATGAAACAGTGACGAGCAGCTGCAACACACGCACGTGTTTTACTTCTATTTGCTTTCCCCCAAAAGACTGATTATTTTATTTTAAAAGTGCACAAAACCAATCAAATCAATCACAAGCTAATTATTTGATTTTAAAAAGTAATTCCTGTTTTTTTTACATTTTGATGTGTAGAAAATGTTCAAACCAGGTGATTCCTTTTGCGTCCCGCGTGTGACTCCGGGTGCGCGTCTTGGCGCTCCAGGGTGTCAGGCTCCCGGCGGGTTTCAAACCTTGTTCTCACAAACCTGATAAAAAACAACTCAACACATTTAATGACGGACACCCTTTCTGTTGAACCAACATGACGCACAGAGTGCAGCGCACAGAAGCGTGTGGGGGAGAGAAGCGCAGGAGCTGCCGCAAACTTCGGTCCTTATCTTGTCACAGACGTCCGTCATCCTTTGAAACAGTGCCGCTACAGGACAAAAGGGGATTCTGTTTTAAAATAAATACAAGAGTTAGAAGGCTAAAAAGGATCGTGACATTATAGGTGGAACCTGGTAGGGCGCGTGCCTGCAGGGAGAGGTGGCACGGAGAGGTTACCGAGAGTTGAACCAGGGATTAAAAATCCCAGATTGACATCTGTCACCATGATAACAAGTGTTTAATTATACAGACCCACTTGCCAAAGGGACAACAGTCATACTGTCCTGATAATATGTAAAAACTGACGATCAGTTTCCCTCCAGAAAGAACAAAGTCTTTTTATTGTTGTTATTTTTGAACGCGCGCGATTTCACGCCTTACCTGGAGTTTTTTAAGGATCATTTCGAGGTGTTTGTTTAATCTGTGTGAGCAAGAAAATGTTCACTTTGTTGTTCGATACGTTGCCACTGACAACCCCCAAATCTTCAGTAAAAAAAAAAGAGTTTATCAACAGAAAAGTCCTGATTTTAAAATGCGGCCTAAAAATTAATTTGCAGCTTAAAGTTTGAAGATAAGAAATGAGTGTTTATCTTATCAACTACAACTAACTGTAATGCTAATAAGAAAAATCTGAAACAATAATAATAAAAGTTGGAATAAAGTAGATAATAACGGTGAACCTCAGGTGAAAGTATTTTCTTTATTTCCAGACTTTTCTTCCTAAAATAAACAAAAAGCCTCGCACTCACCCGAAATTACATTATAATCGAATCTTAAAATTAAATAAAATAAACTAATAAAACAGCCAAAGTAGCTCTTGTTTGTTAAATAACTTATAGTATCTAAAAGCAGCACCCAAATTATTTTTCTCACAGTTTTTTTTTTTGACTGAAACAATAAAATTTAGAATCATATTCAGGCGGAGAAATATCTCTTTAAACGTTTTGTTTTTTATTTAATGTCCGAATTTACAACCCAAAGGAAAGTTTGTGTCCGGATAAAAAACACAAAACAAAAAAACACACAAAAAAACGGTAACCTGCGGCGACAGGTGGCAACCGGCTCTGAGGGTGAAAGATCAATTCAGCAAACGTTTCCGACTCCAGAGATAAGACATCTTACAAACCCCAACTATTTTCCTGTTTATACTGTAGGACCTTAAGGATCTGGTTTCAGACAACAAGCGGAAGCGATTCGTGGACTTTCAGGTCACATGACACCTTTAATTTAACCAGCAGGGGAACTTATCTCTTTCTGGGAACGAAAACAACTCTTAAAACAAAATAAGGATTTTTAGTTTTGTTCTGCTGGAGTGTATTTTTATTTTAACTTCCTCGTGCCTGCTGATAAGCCCCCCTCCCTCCCTCCCTCGCTCCCCCCACCTCCCCCTCAAGAGAAAGGGAAAAGGTAAATACTTCCAGCCATCAATCCAGTCTTGTCTCTTTGTGGTTGAGATGAGCCTCATGATCAGCTGTTATTAGCAGGACTGATGAACTCATTATGGGATGGATTCTGAGGGCTGATATTCTGCTGATCTTGTTGAAGTTGTTTTCCCTCTCTGCTCAATATACCAAGGACTCTCTGTTTTATCTTCCCGTGAGCTTTTCTGACTTACAGAAGAAACTTAACAGCTTCTTTAAAAAGTCAAAACAGTTTATCAGAAATGTGCAAACATGATTTTTGGTCCCGTCGTGTGAGATCCAGACATGTTTAGGTGTGAAGGCTTTCATCTTGACTGTTTTTGTCATGATGCATGTGCTGCTAACAGCCTTTCTCCTCTTCATCCTCTCCGTGCCGCCCCCTCTCTGTTCGCCGGCCCTTCGCCATCTGCTGGGGCTCCCCTCCACTCCGTTCCCCTCATCTTTTTCTCCTCATCTTCCTGTGTTTTGTGCACCTCCACCCTCCCTCCAGTCTCTCTTATCTCTGTCCAGCCCTGTCCTTTGTTCCCCTTGTGCCCCCCATTTCCGCTTTTGTGTTATCCTCTGACCTCACTCCTGCATCCCTCCGTCCAAACCCCCACCCTTCAACTGGGACCCCAAATCTTATTGTTCTTCTCTTGACTGCATCCCCATAGGTTTCTTTTAAGGGACTAATAACTGTTACCATCAAGCTTCACACAAAATCCCAGCGTGATTTCTATTGTGAGTCTTACAATAGCAAACAGGCAGTAGACATTAGAAACAGAAGGACTTGGTGTGAGCATGATGTTTAGTTGTGTTAAGTCAATGTGTGACCTGGACCTGCACTCAGAACTCAACTCTCTCACAATCATGTATCAAACTCTCCCCCTCCCTCGAAAAAAAACCCCTGCACGTTGGAATGTATCAAAATGTGTCTAAATAATTAACAAAAATGAGCTGGCTGTGGGTGAAACTGACCAAGAAACTACACGTTCTCAGATCCACAGGAGACTTTGATCAGAGAAGCTGGTGGAGCTTGTCGTCATGCCCGTCAGTCAGAGGGGATCACCATGGAGATCGCGCATCACAAAGTTGCCTATTGGTTGCAGAGTTTGAAGGGGTGGAGAGTCGAGTGTCCTCGAGGGAGCTCAGGTGCTCTTCTCACAAGTCAAGAGGCATCAGACGAACGCCACTTCATCAGCAGAGCAGCATGAGGATACAACAACAGGAAAACGTTGGTTTAAACTGCTTCTGATCAACTTCCATAAGAGACAAAACAACAAGAACATAATATATTAGAGCTGGATTATTCAGGATTCTCTTTTGCAGCAAATCAGTTCTAGAAATTTACTCAGATGTTACATTTATGAGACATGTTTCAGTTTAAACTAGCTTTAACCTTTTGAGTGCCTTTCATCAGATCTACTTACAGTCAGAATGTTATTAGGCCTTCACCTCTTCTTAAAGCTTCAAGTCTGCTATTTTACAGCTTTCAACATCTGGGATAGGCACGAGATAAAATCTTACCTTTGGTGTTATTTAGTCTTCATTTGTCCTAAAACATAACTTATATTCTGGAGTTATTCTCCAACCGGGAAGTAAAACACTTGGTTTACCTAAAATTCCATCTCACCCCCAGCTCCCCTCCTTGTGAGTGCTGCCCCTCGAGCTGCCTGAATAAAATGTTGAATAAATTCCTGTAACTCTCAGAGTCAAATGCACATTTTCACCGAGACATTTTTAGAAAGTAAAATTCTACCAAACGATGGTGCTTCTTGCTTCAGACTCTCACAGCTCGGGGTGTGTGTGTCTTTAATCTGCAGGGACAGCGTGGACACATTGAGCACTTCCTGGTGTAACATTGTTACATCACTATGTTACAGTCAGTTGTTTTTCCAGGAGAGAGTGGAGCAGCTGCTCAAAGCGCAGGATGCAGGACGATTACTGAAAAATGTGTGTATTAAACTAAAAACCACTCTGGGTTTTTTAAATAAAGAAATAACATCACAACATGGTTAAAAGCTCCAAAAAGTTGATTCTGCATGATACAAAACCTGTAAAGTTGCAAAAAATTCGACGTGTTTTTCAACTGACGACTCTGTGGCTATTTGCAGAGAACATTTATCTCATAAATGTTAAAAAGTTTGCTCTGTTTGAGACTTTGGAAGGAGTTATAAAACCAAATGTGAATCAAATGAGGGCAAATTGTGATTGACACTTTGTGGCTAAACTATAACAAGGAAATTGACACAACTGTTTGTAATTAGTTTGCATTTCCATCACATGATCAACCATAAACAGATAAACAGGTTGCAAAAGTGTTGCGTAAACACCAATCGCTTGTTATTCCAACTGGAAATTAGTTTATTTCTAAGCTGGTCATCTATTGTTTCCTTGTTTTTCACTCTGTTATGCAACACGGTGAATTTGGTTAGAAACTCCCACTGCAGCTTCAGACGTTTCCATCAGACCAAACAATCTTGTGTAATTGTGACTGATCGGCGTGTCTGTTGTCAACAGACAATAAAGTGGAAAGAAACGTTAAGAGTGTAATGATAACAGGCATTAAGAGAGACAGAGCCAACCGATTTACTGCCGCCATGTCGCACTGATGCTATCGTGTTTGACGATTATGAATAGCCCAGGGTAATGCCAATGTAATTAGGCCTTTACTGTTGTGTAATTCTCCGTCAAGCACACTGTCGATATCTTGGTTGATGAGGTTGAAAGTTGAGATTGGAATCCAGTGACCCGGGCCAGCTGCCTGAACAACAACAACGCACACGTAGATACACACACCGGCTGGGAGCTAGAGATGTGGTGTCGATGCTGTGATATTTGCTTTTGTCCCAGTGTTGATCTAAGCTGACATTATGCTGTATGGCCCTGATCGCTGTTTGTCTGAGTGTTACATTTGTCATCTGTGGGAGGGCAAACGAGAGATCAGGAGGAAACTGTGTGAAGGAGGGAGGCAGGTGAGAGAGGGAGGAACAGGGAGCGTGTGTGTGTTCATCTCGTATGTGTGTCAGTCGCAGATCTGCTGGTGTGGAAGCAGATCTTTTCCCTCAGTGACTCTATTAATTTACCTCATTTATCTTAACCACCTCCCCCTCCTCCCAATAAATACTGGAGATCTCGCAGGCGTGCGTGTGTGCACACACATCTGGATGCGAGTGTGCGACGGAATAAAAACACAGCAGCTACCCTTTCTATTCCCAGGGGACAAATCTGTGGCAGAAAAACTCATTTTCCTGCAAATAGTTTGTCAGCGAAGCTAGGAGGAGTGATAAATTATCACAGACGCTATAGGTGAAGGAGGATGACTGAAAGAAGAGGGAAGCCCCCTCTTCTTTCTCTCTCTCGCACGCTCACAAACACACACTTTCACTCTTGTCTTCATTCTCCACCAACTTCTCTCTCTGTTTCCTCCCAACATTTGGACTTACTTCTTATTGTACTCATCTTACCCGCAGCTCTGATCACAACAGGGTGGGTTAATTTTCATGGAAAGATACACTCACATACACACAGACCCACAAAGTACACAGTGGAAGTTACAAAAATGCTGTTGCCCCTACAACTCAAGTGTGACTCCCCATTCCAAATGATGAATTGATGGCCAGAAAAATGGATTTGTTTTCAACTAGTAACACATCAAAGAAATAATAATTCTGTGAGGGGGAAAGTGGCGGGATGATGAATGGGGTGGACAGCTGGATCACAGCGGAGCAATGGAGTGAGTGACTGAGTGGGACATGCAGCGTGAAGATGAGAAAAAAGAAACTGAAAAATCAACACACAAACAAAACAATGACGGACCGCTCAAAGGGTTTGTAGGTTTTGTTGCAGGCTAACTTCTCATTATCAAACACGTAGCCGTTCTGAAATAGTTGTCACCAAACACACTGCTGTCAAAATGCTAAACTGCATCATTTATGTCTAAAGTATTTCCATTAAACGGGAGTTTTTGTATAAAATGGCACTTTAAAAGTTCTTTTAAATCAAAGTATTAAAACGCCAACATTAATCTCATCTCATTTAATCTGATTTAATCACATCTCAATGTAATCTCAAGTCATGTCATCTCATCCCATTTATTCTCATGTCATGTCACCTCATGTCATGTCATCTCATTTAAAGTCATGCCGTGTCATCTCATTTCATTTAATCTCATGTCACGTCATGTCATTTAATCTCATCGTCGTGTCATCCCATTTCATTTAATCTCATGTCATGTCATCTCACTTAATCTCATCGTCGTGTCATCCCATTTCATTTAATCTCATGTCATGTCATCTCATCACATTTGATCTCATCTCATTTAATCTCATGTCATCTCATTTTATTTATTCTCATGTCATGTCATGTCATTTAATCTCATGTCATCTCATTTCATTTATTCTCATGTCAAGTCATGTCATTTAATCTCATGTCATCTCATTTCATTTATTCTCATGTCAAGTCATGTCATTTAATCTCATGTCATCCCATTTCATTTAATCTCATGTCATATCATCTCATCACATTTGATCTCATCTCATTTAATCTCATGTCATCTCATTTCATTTATTCTCATGTCATATCATCTCATCACATTTGATCTCATCTCATTTAATCTCATGTCATCTCATTTTATTTATTCTTATGTCATGTCATGTCATCTCACTTAATCTCATCGTCGTGTCATCTAATTTTATTTAATCTCATGTCATGTCACTTCATGTCATGTCATGTCATGTCATGTCATGTCATGTCATGTCATGTCATGTCATGTCATGTCATTTCATTTAATCTCATGTTGTGTCACCTCATGTCGTGTCATCTCCTTTCATTTAATCTCATGTCATCTCACTTAATCTCATCGTCGTGTCATCTAATTTCATTTAATCTCATGTCATCTCTTCTCATTTGTTCACATCTCATTTAATCTCATGTCATGTCACCTCACGTCGTGTCATCTCATCTCATTTAATCTCATGTCATGTCATATCATGTCATGTCGTGTCATCTAATTTCATTTAATCTCATGTCATCTCTTCTCATTTGTTCACATCTCATTTAATCTCATGTCATGTCACCTCACGTCGTGTCATCTCATCTCATTTAATCTCATGTCATGTCATGTCATGTCATGTCATGTCATGTCATGTCATGTCATGTCATGTCATTTCATTTCATTTCATTTAATCTCATGTTGTGCCATTTAATCTCATTTCGTGTCATCTCATTTCATTTGGTTTTGATGTTGTTTTTGGTCATTTTTTTTCAGGCATGCCTATTTTCAATGTTTCATATTTTTCTGTCTGATCCTGTCATGCAGATCACAATACTCACCAAGTTAAGATGATAATGTCTCTCACCTGTGTTAGTTAATTATCCCTCGTGTGTGCCTCTTGTGTTCCCCAGGTATAAATATTCTGTTTTGACAATGATATTTCATCCTCCACAAACGCTGCATTTATAATTTGAGCCCAGTGTCATTGTGATGTTGTTCCAGCCCCATTATGGCAAATAAAAATAAAAATAATAAACAAACTAATGAAAAAACCTGGTGAACTGACCTTTTTTTGGACACAAGATTTTGCTAAATTTAGACTTGATGAGTTGAAGCAATTTCAAATTCTAAACGTGTATGCATGATAATTACATGATGAGTGTAAAAATTAAGCATCCATATTGTTAAGATCCATATTGTTCTACTTGTGCTGCTGGTCACATGAACAGTCTTCTTTAAATAAATCTGTTTTTGTTTTTGTTTTTGTTTTTTCCACCTTTGGAATTAGAGGCTTATCGATGACACAGTTCATGCAGTCAGAAAATTCAAAAATGAAAACATTTTAGGAAACTGATGAACAAATTAACAGAAAACTAGAAGAAAAAATTCTCACTTAGGAATGTTTGACTGCAAACACATACCAGGGCTGCCATCTTCTCTGCAGGTCTTCCTGCAGCTTCAGAACAAAAGAAGCAGCTACAACTACAAGATCTTCTTCCTTGCCATCCTGCAGTTGTAGTCTTCTCAACATTATCGCCATCTTGGAAATTAGAAACCTTTCCAAAAATCTCTGAGCAAATGTGATGATCAACTCACAGAATTTGGAGTTAACGGACTGACGCCACTTATGCTTCCTGACAAAACATGTTGAAAGCTGTAGGATCTTCATAACAATGACTTGAAGTTGCCATAAATTGCATATAGAGTCCTACGGAGGAAGGTTTCAAGGCTCCCAGTGAAGGTTTCAAGTCAAGAATGACAAACATTTCAAGGCAGAAAGAAAATCACAAAAATCAGCTAATTTTCTCAAAAATGCCTCAAGCTGCAGCCGTCGTAACAACTTCCTAAATGCTGCCTGCCTCCACGAATGTCTACGAATTCCAAATTTTTTAGGAAATAGAAGATTTGTTCGAACACAGTTATTAGCCTTTATAACAACCAATAATTTGTTGAACTAAAATGATTGAACCCAACAGCAAGTAAACTAAAGAAGTGTTTGTTTTTAATCTCAAGCTGAGACTATATTTAAAGATGGATGACAGATCTTGTTCTTCTTCTGTTGTACAAATATAGAGGGATAATATCCTGTTCACATGAGCTGCCATGTTGGATTTTTGGAACCAGAGTCTACACATTGAAGACACACCGACTCAATGTCATTCCAGTCCTGGAGTCTACTGCTTAACTTAACATTTAAACATACAACAGAGAGATAAGAATGACATGAATAAACAAAAGTCAACAGCTAGAAAAAATGATCTGAGCCAAACGTTTTTGTTTTACACAAAGATGGAGCTGCAACTCAAACCGGATTCTCTTCTATGATCCCACTCTCTGCAAAACGTCATATTTTTCTCGTGACATTAAAACCAAAGATTTCAGGCAAAGATTTAAACGCCACTGATGAAAGATTCAACATCCACATCCATCAGAGGAGGAAGTACCTACAGCCGAACCAACTGAGTTAATTTAAAGGAAGCTATAATAATATTTCACCAGTGCTTGAAGCAAGAGCAGTCATAATTATAAACAACAAATTTGACAGCAGCAGTGAATTCAACAGTTTGAAGGTAGCAGCCTGAAAATTGCCTCCATCATATTTTTATTGCAGCTCAGTCCGAACTGCACTCCTTCCACTCAGTTTCTCATTTCTCTCAGGTAATAATCGTTAACAATAAGCTCTAAAATACCATCATCATAACCATCATCATCATCATTATTATTATCCCTGGTCCCAGCACATTGAGAGCCAGAAATAACACAGTTGAATCAAACATGCACACATTTCTGTTTCCTTCTGTCCCTCCAGATTCCTTTAAAATTGTTTGTGCTCATCGTCTGTTTTCATCTTTCTTATGTCTCCCGACTGTGTGTATTCTTTTTATCGCACCTCTCCTCAGCTCATGCGCACACACACACACACATGCGCTCTCCTCTCTGCGTTCACGGTGATTGATGGAGTTAGGCAACAGAACACAGAGCAACGTGTGGCCAACAGTCCGAGGCAGCCGGCATCAGAAGGAAAAAGAGAGGCTGGAGTGTTGGGGAGGAAGAGGAGGAGGGTGGGGATTAAACGAAAAGAGAGGTGAGAGGGAGGGAAGGAAAGAGGAAGGGAGCTCGGGAAAATGTGTGTGTGCGTGAAAGGGAGGAGGGAGGAAGTGGAGAGAAGGGAGCTCAGCTGAAAACCACAGACTTAATTCTATGCATCATTAAGCAGTCTCACTCAATGCAACATCCCCTATACATCATCCACGCTCAGTAAACACAACGATGACATTACATTAGCAACTGCAAATGAATTTTCTTTTTAGAAGGAAATTGAGAATACTCTCCTTCTCTGCCTCTGTTTTACCCTCTCTGGTGCTCGCAAAGCAGGACATAAAAGACAGGGAGATATAAACAGAATAAAAACAATATTTCCCCATCTCTTTGCAGGCGCACACACGTTCACTTCGCCACACAGATCGGTGCAGAGATTACTTTACAAACCTCTCGTTAGGATTTCATCAGCAAAGCAAGCAACAACAAAACGGACATTTCTGTCTCTTTACTGCAGAAAATGTTCAATTTTTGTATTTAAAGATAGAAAAAAAAATCTTTGAAATGTTTTGTAGGTTTTTATCCGCGTCTTGAGGACATTTTGACGTCACTAAATCTGAACAACAAGAACTAGTTTGTGAGAACTGATAGGTTTTCCCATGTATTTATTCCCAGTAAGTGACAAGTGTGACTGTACCAGCTGATGTGATTATGTTAGCATCGCACAGCTTCACATCTTTCTCAGCGTAAAGTGAGACGTGACACATAAAAAAGCCCTAAACCCAATCCTTAATCTGTGTGTTAAAAGTTTTGTAATTGTTTTCATGTTACTGCAAGTTTAAAAACCTCAATCAGACCTGCTTTAAAATGAGATCTGTGGAAAATGTAATAATTGTAAACCGGAAAATGATCATCAATGATCTTAATCTGACAGATTGAGATCTGATATAAACTCTTCACTTCTTCACTTTAGAAAACAAACCACTGCAAAAGCTGAACGTGACTATTATGATCCTCTTTACAGGTTTGTAAACTTCCGCTTTTAAATTGGCCCCTCATCACACACCCACTTCATGCCCAAAAACACAAGAGTAACATAAATTATCAAGCCATTTAAATGAATAATTGCGTTTTCATTGCACAGATTATGCCCCCTTCCCCTCACTAGCTGGGCTCTGAGGCCTGGGAAATCTATTAAAGCGACGCCATAGATCATCCCATCTATCCACTGCGACGCGCACGTATGTAGATCGGCCAGCTCATTTGAGAAATATTGAATCGGTTACAGTAAAGTAAGCTCCTGGATTGAGTCAAATGTAAAAATCCTAGCATGTCAGAGGAGCTGTCAGCGTGCACTGTAATGACAGATGAAGCTGGGTTTCTGTTTAAGTGTGTGGAGGGGGGGGGGGTGATAAAAACTCAAATTATGAATGGGAGGGGCAGGAGAATGTGGGGGTGGACAGAAACAGCTGGACAAGATATTTTACCTGATAAAACCACTCGTTTAATCTAGGAAGGTTCGGAACTTTTGGAAAGTGTTATTTCCTCTTAGTGATGGGGTCAGCGAAGGGTCAAGAACATGACCTTTGACCTCTGTAAAGAGGAGGGTGAGACGCAGGTCAATTGGTTATTAATTCATGGCTTTATTTCATCCCTCACTTATTCATTCATTGTAACTGTCGGTGAGAAACTTGTTTGTGATTAAAGAAGAGATTAAAGTCATTCTGCACGGGCAGAAACAACTTAACACACACTCTTTTTTTATTTTATGTTTTTAGAAGTTAAACTGAAACTGGACCAGACTGATGGTGTCCAGTTGAAATCCTCTCAAAGATCTTCTGGTAGCTTCATCCAAACACAATCTGCTCCTCTGCTTTCACATCTCAGGAACATCAAACACGAGCTGCGGACCCCCTCCCTGGCTGACCTCTGGGCCGACCCCCTTCCACGCTCAAGGTGTGAACTTCTGCTTCCCCCCTCGAACCCCGATCATTTTTACTGTCCCTCCTCTGAGAGTTTATGACTCTGCAGTTTGATTAAAGTCGACGGGGGACTCAGATAGTCACACGAACATCAAAGAAGTTATCAGAAGAATGTTGCTCGGTTTTATTATCCAGAATCAGCACTGATCTGTTAATCATAAGGATTTGTCCCCGGTGCAGAGACGTGTGGCATTAACTGTGTTCAGCTGTGTTTGTGGGGAGAAAACCAAATGGAAGAAGCTAGAGTTTAACATTAACCACAGGAGGAGGACGATGGCTTTCTGAGTGAAGATACGCCTGAGTGACCCATCATGAGTTTACTTCTTCTCCATCACATTAAACCTGAGCGGAGGAGGTTTGTGTTGTTAATAAACACGTCATCAGTAAACTGATTCTTATTTTAACCAGTTTTACAATAATCTTATTGATTGATAAATTCTTGTAACAAAAATGAATCTACAGAAATTACGTCTCAATAAGATGCTGGTAATTATTATGTATCATTACAAGAGATATTTTTATTCTAAGCAGTTTTATTGCTTGATTGAAATACATTCAAAAGCACTTAATCTGAAAATCGTTCTGCAGTTATTAGACATGAACTCATGGTGAAGTCTTTCACCAGCTCTATGAGTCAATCAGCCTCTCTGCCCTTTGTTTCTCCCCCCCTGTGTGGGAGGTTGGTGTGTTGGCCTGAGTAGCTGGGAAAGTCCCATGATTTATGGCCTTTTGCAGGCCTGATTGCCTCTCTGATGATGGAGCCAGAGGTAACGAGGACTGCTTGATCCAGTCCACTTCTATGTTTGGCAAATTCAATTGTATTCTTTGTCAATTTTGGTACAAATGCAATTAGTAAATAAAAAAGAAAGAAAAAAAATCTGCAGATTATTTTAGTTTCATTTGAGTTTGTCTTTTTATTTAAAATGTGTTCATTACTGAGAAGGAGCAAAACCTTCACTATCTTATCAACATGGAAGAATGTTTCAACTTTAATAAAGTTTTCTTTTTCTTTTTAGACATATTGACAATTAAACCAGATAATGATTTTATTTGAGCAAAACAAGAAGAGAAAAGAAAAACATTTGATCTAATTAGTGAGACTGAGCAACAAGATTTCTTGTGTAATCACATTTACCTGGTGAGTCTTTGGCCTAGTCAGGTGTTCCACGTTGCTGCATGAACAAAAATCAAATATACTGTTGTAGGAAACACCAAAGCCCTCACTGATGGTCGAGTCATTACGAGACCCATTCTGAGGGGTTATGCACTTGTTCCAGTCTCCATCAGAGGGCCGTGCAGCTCTAACATATTAAAATCAGCCAACCTTACATATGAAGAGGAGTTCACAAATGCACACACAGCACCAACAGCAGGGCAGTAACTCAAGGCCAAAAGAGGAGGTTTATTTTTATCATGGGCAAAGGTGCCAAATCATGTTGGTATGAAGGGGGCTATATAAATGCAAATTGTATTGGAGAGCTATTAGTCCTGGAAAAGGTTTGTATGTAAATGCCCTATAGGACCACAGTGGAGCACTCATCCAGTTCAGATTAGTGGAGTTTGTGGCAAATGTGCTGCGAAAGACATAAGAGAGAGAAACAGGCAGAGAATGCTATTGGCTTTGTGGTAAATCACGGTGAACAAGGTGAGAATTTGTGGAATTGAATGGCCAAGGTGTTTCTCAGCGATTTACTGCACGTGCAAGAAACGTGTGTTGAAGCCTGTTACTTGTGTGCGTACGCAGGAGTTCATGTTTATGGTCATTTTTATCAGGATGTTACATTTTCTGTAGCAAACCAGAACATTTTCCGTGAACATGGAACAAAAACAAAGTGCTGAGCACTGGAGGAAGGAAGAGCATCATAATTATGAAAAGAGTAAATCAAACACGACGTATTACACCACACAACTGATAGAGAACAGAGGATGTGATAATTGGGATGTGGGGGTTCGTTATTGGTTAGCGCTATGTCGCCCTCTAGCGGTCACTAGTTGGCGTTACAGGCAGTTTCTGTGGACAGAAATCCCAAAATTACAAAAAACATGTAAAGAAACAGCAGTTTGAACAAAATGCAGGTTCAAAGTCTGCAAATAATCAAATTAGCTGCATATGAATGTTTATTACATGTGAAATTATTCTTGCACCAACAAATACAGAAACAATTCCAAAAGAATCATGTCACAAAGAAGAAAAACCAACGTGGCTTCTTCATAAAAAAAACATAAAATGGCATAAAGTGCTGCTGCAAGTTGTCACTGACTTCCAAATTATTTCTTATGACCTTTCATGTTTTTGCAAACCCAGGTCATGCCATCCTGTAAATAAAGAAAAATGTTGTTCAGACCAAACAGATAAAAACACATTAGTTCGAATTATTTTCAACAAATAATTTGTAGTGTTTTACGTTGCATATGAGCGGCTCTGAAATTTAACACCTCTGGAGGTAAATCACACACACAAAATTACCAAAAAGTTTCTCCAGTTTTATTTCCTAGTGACATTAAATCATAAATAAAAGAGATAAAAATTAATGTTCTGAGTTTAAAAGTTTGACCAAAAACCCACTCAGCTTACACTGCTTTGTATTTACCTGCACTCCCTCTGCAGAGAGCGCCGAGCACCCCTGCACCTGCCACGCGCGATCCCGGATGCTGAACAGGTTGAGACTCCCAACCAGCTCAGTCGGCGAACACGCTGCCATCAGGTCTTGCTTGTTGGCGAAGATAAGCAGTGGCACACCGGCGAGCTTTTCTTCCTGTAGTAACTCAGCGAGCTCCTGGAGGGACAGATGAGTGTCATCAGTTTCACTGGTCACAGGTAATGAAAAGTGGCACCACACAGACATCACTGTAGCTTATAGTTTGTTTATTGTCAGCACTTTCATAAAGATGTTCTTCACACCCAAAATGTAAATTATCTCTCACCATGCCTGCCTCTTCAAACCTCCTCCTGTCTGAGCTGTCAATCACATAGATCTGCAAACAACCCAGCATCAAAGGTGAAATACGACCTGCGATTTCTAGCTGTAAACATTTATCATTAAAAAGCATCAAAATGAAACTACCAGCACATCTATGTTCTCCAAATAATTCCTCCAGAAAGGGCGAATCCTGCGCTGCCCTCCGATGTCCCAAACCTTTAACTTGAAGCCAGAGGACTGGACGCTCTTCAAATTAAAACCCTGTTAAAAGATGATGCAGATGCATCATGAGCCACTTGTTGAGGAGATGAACTGAAGCACAAGTCCAGTGATTTCCAACATAATGTGCTTGTGTACAGGTGTGTACTTGTGTGGGAGTGACGTGACTGATATCTTCAGCTGCTAGTTGTTTCAGCAGAGTGGTCTTCCCAGAGTTGTCCAGTCCCAACATCAGTAATTGCACCTCCTGCTCCGGCGTCCACTTTAGCTTCCGAAGAATGGTCAAAAGGCCCTACAGGAGGATCTCAGTGCATATTAAAGGCAACTAAACTTTATTATGAACTTCAGAGGCCAGTCTGAAGAAACCCGAGTCAGTCAGTCAGCAGCTAGAACCATCTAGAGCTCGAGGATTTAGCTGTTAGCCTGTAAAGTCATCTATAAATGTACCAGGTCAGAGACGCTCTGCAGACAGACCAGATTAGGCATCTGGACAGTGAGCGGCTGGTGTGCAGATGGCAGCAGAGACGGCTTTAGCTCAGACTACAGTAACCTTTCATTTCTTTACATTTTCCTTCCAAGGAGCCTGATTTAACTTGCAATCATGTGATAATGTCTTCAGTTATATTTACTCTGTTATATTTTCGTTTCTGCTTTTCCTGTCATTTGTCATCATTTTCTGACTTTTGAGCTATTCAGTTATAAAAACATTCCAAAACTCAAGGGATGGCGTGCAATGCAAAACAGACAATTTATTTTAAAACAAAGAAAAAATGACGTTAACATAGTCTCTTTAGGCCCTTATTGTACGAGCAGCCACCAACAGAGACACAATTCATTCCAATTTCATTAACAGATAAGATTGAAAAATATTAACGAGGTAAAACTCAAAGAGCTGAAATCTTTTAATATGATGCACAATTATGTGATGTGAAAAACGTCAAAACTATCAAAATCCCTTTAAAGGATACAAAATTTCTGGTCAATTGGAAGTACAAACGTTTGCACACTATAAATACCTTGACATAGGTAGAGATGTTGAATGTTTTCCATTGATATCCACTTTATAAATTACCAAAAATGCATCCACAGTTTAACTTTCTTTAAAAATAAAAATTACTTAAAAATTCAGATTTTTAGAACTTTGTCTGGAGTTTTAATTCAAAATGTGTTTGTTTTCCTTCCTTTAATTTTTTAAAAATTTCTAAATAACTATTTATATATTTCTAAAAGTTCTGATACATCTAGCCAAACTGAACACTTGAACTGAAGCAGATGGGGAAACAAAAGCAGAAATGAGTGTAGATTAGAGATTAGAAGCTAAAAATTAAAAGCCATGTTCAGAAATAACATCTTCTGTGATCATCAGCAGCTTCACTAAGCAACGACTCAGTTATTTCGAACCGTTGGGAAGCTAAATTCGGCTATTTTACTGGCCAATTTCCGTTAAAAACTCCATAATTCAATAGAAAAACACGTGAGAGCACATTATTATTAAAGTTGTTGTTGCTGGGAGTAGCAATAACTCACCATGTTTCCACAGATGCTCTGGTGTCCGTGCTGAGTGGATTATGTCTCCTTCACCACGCGTACCGGTTGAACGGATGACAAGTTTCTGTTGCCATGGAAACCGTCACGTCAGCGTAAACAACTGTACAGAGGATGGTTCTGAAGAAAAGAGCTCAAAAAATGCACAAAACCAAAACATTTGGTGTGAATGTTCAGCAGCGACACATATATTACATAACATTACAATGATTTTAAAGGTGTTTTTCTTTTAGATTATTTCGTATTTTTTGCAACATGTGTTAAAAAGTAAAACAACCTTTTCAATATAAAGACATAAACTCCCCAAAATTATAAAAAGTTCTATATTTTCATGCATTAAGGGGCTAATAATACATATACACGATTTAATGAATGAAATGGGTACATTTGTATTGAGCGAAAATAGTTTTACATTCAGACCACGTAGTACATATAAACAAAGAACAGAGAATTCGAGAGAAGAATGAATTAGACAGTTAATTAAATACAATCAAAATGCAGAATTTAACAGTTTCGTTGCTCTAACTAACACAGAGTCTTTTAATAGTTGGAACTTTCCACATAAATTGTTCAGTAAAATCTTTTGTAAACAGGTTTTGACGCGACGCGCTTGTAACGCCCTCTAGTGTTCGATGTGTAAATTCAGATTTGTATTAAAGGAGTGTTTCTCGGTCCAACAACAAAACCACGTCTGAGAGACTCGGGCTGAACAGATTAGTTTCAGCCATCCTTCAAATGCGTTGAGTCGACCAACTGCTATATGGTTCCCGTCGTGTTTACGGTCGAAAACCCAGAAAAATGCCACAGAAAGCACTGGGATCCATTGTAGGTCTTCTTTGTACCGGGACCTGTCTGGTTCAGGTAAGCCCGCGTTTGAGCGCTCGCGGTCGGCGTAAGCCGCTAGCCGAGGTCGCTGCTTCGGTTCTTGATGAAGGCCTTCCTAACGATTCTTTTTGTCTCCTCCACAAAGGAAACTAAGCACAGTCCGTCGCTGTTTACCGTGAATGACGTCAGTTAGTAGAAGTTTTCTTTCACATTTCTCCTGGTATACTGATTGTCCGTTTTACGTGCTAACCGTAAGAGCTTCACGGTTTTGTTTTATAGGCCCGGTTTGATACTTTATTTCGAAAGTATAAAGATTAACATTAGCCGTTGCTAACTGGTACCCGGCGAATCGACATTTATTCAAAGCTGTTGATGTGAAAAACAAACGAAACAACTTATGCCTTGAAACTTTCCTGTAGGAAAAGATATTTTAAATGTTGTTGAAGCGATTTTAAAACAAAATGATCACCTTTTCATGACAGATAAACTGTTTAGGATTTGTTTTTCTAATAAACATTTGAAAACAGTGTTGCTCGATAGACCAGATATTTACCCCAAACTTTCCCAAAAAGCATTTACATTGGAATTAAAGTTAGAGAAGGACATTTACGTCTAAGATTTTGACATTCACTTGCGTAGATGTCATGAAGTTGTCAAACCAACCACCCACATGCTTTGGTACAGTGATTTTATGTAGTGGTGGCATGTATTGTGTTGTCTGTATGCAGTGTGATTCATTACAGCCTTCTGAGTTTTTTAATACCTAGAATCAAACATGACTGTAGTTACTAAGTAAGCTTATTTTATAGGTTACACAGAAATGTGCACTCATAATAAATGACAATGAAAAAGGGAGTGTTTAATGGCTTTTTTTTGTTTACTTGCGTAGTTGAATATTGACTGTGTACCTCTTGTGTTTATTTAAGGGGAAGGAGTTTTGTTTTGGGGTAAACAACGAACAGTATCGCTGTGAGATGGGTTATTGCTGCGGAGAGACTGAGTGCTGCACTTACTACTATGAACTTTGGTGTGAGTAAAATTGTAGTTTTATTCCACCCTAACACCTCATTCAGCTGTGTTTGCCCCCCCCCCCCCTTTACTTATTTCTTCAGACAAGCTTTGTTTTTATTTTTAACTGTGTGGTTTGTTTCAAAATTAGTTTCACTTCCAGATAAATTCACTCAAGTTCATTGTGGTTTACAGATTAAACATGCAAATTCTGAAACATTAAAAATGCATTTAAGTGCTTAAAAAGAACAGTTTTTAATGTCAGTTAGTGGTTTTGCTCATCAGGGACTTGTTGAAGCAGACAAAGCTCTGGTAATTTAGATCACCTTCCTACAGTACTGATGATAAGATTACACTGAGCCTGCTTGTTCCCTCCTCCCACAGGGTTCTGGTTGGTATGGACTCTAATCATAATGCTCAGTTGCTGCTGTGCCTACCGACACCGGAGAGTTAAAATGCGTCTGCAGCAGGAGCAGCGACAGCGTGAGATCAGTCTCATGGCCTACCAAGGAGCCTCCAGCTCCTTCATTTCCCCTCCACCACTCAATTTAAGTGAGTAGCTTTATTAGTTTCTCACAGATTCAAAGTTACAGACACCCTTGGAGTACAATAAAGACAAACAATAAAAACAAAACCTGTAGCGAGCTTCTCTTCACTACTCACAGTTCATGTCACTGTCTGCACATGCTCTTATTTTGAAATCCACAAGATATCTGATCTGCCCTATTAAATGAAGCAGCAGGTTTTTTTTTTAGAGTTTGACTGATTAGTATCTGTATCTTTCCTTGCTCAGCTGCAAATTGCCTATTTGTTGAAGGTTGCGGTTGAACTAAAGTGGCAGCGGTGACGGTTGACTGCAGAGATGCCAGTCTAATGTCAGTGGTTACTCTGGACCTCTGCTGGAACAAGATATCATGTCCACTAATATCACAAACTGTAGTTGGACAAGCTGCACATTTGTTAGAGTCTGAAACTCACAGTCAACATGCTTGACTTCAAGTCAAGAATGAGAAAACAACTCTTAACTGCGCTCGTAGTTAGACGGTGACTCACACTGAGACGCTGACATCTTCCATTTTGCAATGGGGGGGTGGAAACGAGCCATCTCTTTGGTAATCAATCATTTTATCACTGTGATTTGAGTTTGCCGCCACAGTGTGCATGAGGTGTCTCTGTTTTTATTTTGAATTCTGAGGTCTGATATTTAATCAGGATAGATGTCGAAACATCCGCAGTCGGGTACAGATGTTTGAAAACTAGGAGGGTTTTGTGTTTCGGAAGAGTTTTGTCTTGGAATCGTCTTTGGCATTTGGCACATGAATATTGTGTTGATCATCTTATTTTCTGACCAACAGGATTTTGGAATGACTGTAAGCTTCCTGACTATGAAGAAGTGGTAGGTCACCCCCCGACCCCGCCTCCTCCGTACTCCGAAAACCCTCCTGAGTCGCCTCCAACACTTCCTCCACAAACGAACCAGCCAGACTCTGCCTCTGTGCCACATGTCCTGCCGGAGCCGAGGGTGGACTGTCGGGTCTCGGACTCATCGTCAGACCAGGGGGCGGCGTCACTCCCAGTCTGTGGACCGCATCAAGCGGAGGAGAACGTAGATGCTTTGTTGCTGGCAGCCGCGGCAGAGGTGGAGGAGGATGAAGAGCTTGTCACTCGACGGCGGCATGTGACCGGCGACTCAGGAATTGAGGTGTGCGTCTGCCAGCTGGATGTAGACGAGGGCTCAGGGCTCGAAGAGGAAAGTGACGAGGAGCACCGTATGTGCAACGTCGCTGGCAGGGACTGCTGCTCTGGGCATCAGCAGGAGACCCTCGGGCAGAAAGAGGTCACCTCAGAGCTGCCCAGCCAGAGCACCAGCACTGGAGACAACATGGTGTGATCCACAACGTAACTAACCAGCAAACCAGTGCAGCTTTCTGCTTCACACAGGGTGATAACTGTTGCTATCATCATCGCTATGGGGACTGTCTGTGCTTTAATTCTCTGAACTAACACACAGACATGACCCAAAGATGATGACAACTAATCTGTTATGGCTTCTGTTTAGGACAGATTCAGTAATAATATGTGGCCTAACTCCTGGCTTTTTCCTGTATCCTTCTCAGTAGGGGAACCAGTGTAGATGTTGTCAATCCATTTGGTATGTTTTTACGGTGTGAGAACATCATGAGGGAGAAGACGGCAGTTTTTTGTGTGACTGAAACCAGAATTGACTGATTTTTTTTTTGTTGTTATTTTTATTTTCTTGCCTTCTCCTACTTCTCTGAGGTCACGTTTCCTCATGGGTCCTGCCGTTCTCACAGGTCAGATTATTTCCGGCTAACTTTCCAGCTGACATACCACCTCCAGTGGGGTGGTCGTTCACAAGCATGCCAACGCGGTCAACGACATTTCTCCTGTTCCTGCTGCGTCTGAGCAGATGAGTCGAGAACAAACTTTCTGGAAAAACTCAGCTTGATCTTGGATGAGATTAGAAGAGATGTTAATTTTCTCCAGCGTGGCACTGAGCGTGCTCTGAAATGTAGGCCACAGCTGCACGGTGATGTCATCTCTGAGGTCATGGCCTCTGGGGTTTTGGCATCTTTTGATGTGAAGGCTGTAGGACTCGAGTGAGGGAGACTAAACACGGATGCAGAGGAGACATCAGTCTGCTGCTTCACATGTCATCTTAACCTCTAGTGTTTGATATTCACATTGTTTTCACTAGAGTCACGGTTAAGTAGAACGACGCAGAAGGTGCTCAGCATTGTGTGCACGTGATTCTCCTTCACTCCAGTTACTGACAGCCGTTTCTTTAAAGTGATAACAAAGTGGGCAAAACCACCATTTTCAAAGTGATTATAAAAAGCCTTGTGTTGGCTCTATATTAGTGATTTATTTAATATGTGATGTCTGAGGGAATTTGTCACTTGCTATATTTAATACTGAAGGATGTTTTGCTTTTTTATCATTTCAGAACCAGCTCTGCTTCAGTAAATGCCACAGGTGTCACCAGTAATTGCAGCAGATCTCCTGATAGGGGCTGTTTGTGTGTGTTGGCGGCTGGGTCCTACTGTAAAGAAAGGTCAAGATGTTTTTCTTTATTGTGTACCCCAAATAGATCTGCAGCATCATGTTAGAATTAACGGCACTGATATTTGGCAAGCAGCATGATTTGGGTGTTTATATTTAAGTTGGTGTTTATTTGAAGCTTCAGGACTTGCTTTGCTTATCTGTTGCGATAACAGTGTGACAGTAGGCACTAAACTCCATGTTGAAACGTTTAGAGGTCAAAAATCTGGACTCCAGCTGGATTTGTCAACGTTTTGATCAAGTTTCTGCGAGTTAGGACCATAAATGACTTTTGTTGTTGTGCAAAGTTGGTAAATAAGCAGCAGGCGTTGCACTCTGTTGCACCTGTAGTTCTTGGCAGCGGGAGGGGGGGGAGGGAGGGATTTGCAGTGTGTATTTTCCGCTGGCAGCAGAAGGTCTGCACATTAACAAGTTGAGATAGTTGCGAGCTTTGCTCTGCAGTTCATTCATTGTTGGCACAGTCACAGAAACTGTTGCGATTGTTCTGCAGCATTGCACGTTCCTTTCTGTCATTACTGTAATATTTCTGCTCAGAACATCACAGATAAACATCTGTCCAGGACGAGCAGTGACTGATAGATGTACATCTGATGAAGCGTTAGCTTACTGTGCTACGCACGAGCACATACAACAAGGTCATGCTCGTGACTGGCTTTTTATAAACATGGTGTAATATTTTATGTTCAAGCATTTCCCAGTTAGAATCAGCATCCGACCTTCATCTGACATTACACTGACCTCAAATATGATCTTGATGTTCATTTGATTTAAACATTTCAACAGGAAACTATCAGAACCACAGTCAGTACATTTCTTTTAATGACTCTTATGTGGACGATTTTAGGTCTTGTGTGTTTCCTCTTTCCTCCAGCTAGTTTCACTTTGCTCTGCTTGTGGTTGTGTGTTTGTACTCCTGTGGGTAGACGCAGAGCAACACAACGGAGCCATTTTGCAGAAACAGGCCGAGGCAGAATGAGACAACGCGCCTCTGTCTCCGGCTCGTGTTCCAGCCTAACACGGCGTGTTAAAAAAGGTGAACGTGTTGCGTCGCTTGAGCAGGTGCGTGAACATGAAGCCATATTAACACAACAATGACCTTTTCAGAAGAGCAGTTCAGTGTAACTCGACGCCCATTAGCAGAAGTAATAACGCATATTTTTTTCTTTGAATCCACCTCAAGCTGCCTTGGTGCAGATGTCTTGATTATGGAGCTGCACAGTTAACGTGTATCCTCCGTGTGTGGAAACATGTAAAACTGCCTTATTAGAGTAGTGAGTGTTTTTCAGTGGTAATATTTGAGTAGTTCTAAGCATGGTTCTATTAGAGGGTAGAAGAGTGCTGTTGTCTCAGTGGTAGTTTGATCTCGTTCTGGGTTGAATCTGAAGTACTGTGTGTAGTTAGATGTACTGCTGGTGGTATTTGTCAGGAACCGGTTGTTGGAGTTTGTGCTTATTTTCGTTTTTTGTATGTGGTTGCTGTTAGTTTGTGAAATGAGTCAAATGCATGAGAAAAATAGTAAAAAACAAAAAACAGCTGTTTGTGTTTTTTTTTATGCCGAGGTGCATCCTTGCTTACTTGTATTGGGAGGGGGGGGGTAACATAGCATGACATGGGGAAGAGAGGTTTTTTGTTTTATGATGAATCGGGGGTGAATAGTTTTTTCTGTTGCCAACTAGCTGCTACGCCTCCTTGGGTTCACTTATTTTCTGAGAGTAAGGGCTATCTTCTTGGTCATGACTCGGTGACAGACATCCATCCGTTTCACTGAGGGATTCATCTGTTGTCTCGTTTATTTGAAGCCGCAGTTGCCGAGATCCACTTTGTGAACACAGATGTGTAATGTGAACATGTTAATGTTACTGCGGAGCGTGTATTTATCTTTACAGCTGATTGTATACGACCATGTGTGTTTGTTTTCTAGGCTTTAACTTTGCCTTCTTGTTTTGTCAACCTCAGCAGAGATGCATGATGCCGCGTGTCACCCCCCCCCTCTCCTCCCACCTGTGTGCATGTTGATTCTTTTCTTGAACCTTTTGCTTTGGCCCGTTTGCTCCTGGTGGGCCGTGACCACACCCCCCACCCTGTACCAGAAACTGTAGCGAAAGCCGTAGCTGTTTGTTTTCCTCAGCTGCAACGCTCCAAAGTCTTCATGACAAAAACGGGGGCGTGTCCACTCGTGTGAGGCCGCCGACTGAAAAAAACAACCACTTCATCGCCCCGCAGATCACGAGTCGTCGCACCCTCCGCGTATGTGTGTGTCCAGTCGCCGTGACGACAGTCTGTTTGCTTTCCAACTCTCAGGGTTATTGTTAATAACAACACATTTTCTGATTTCAGTCTCTTAAAAATAAAAAATAAAAAAAAACAAGCCAAAGCAGTTGTTTGTCGATTCCCCGTCGTTTTGACATGAAACCAGCATCACGCATCTCTGTAAACTTTACCGAACCGGGCTATGCAAAGACACACACCTACTGTTAAAATGCTGCGAACCCTTTCTGTCATCTGTCTGTGGAAACCAGTACAAGCAATATAACTCAGTACTCACCGCACTGTACTGTAATCTACTTTGACTGGTCTGTGTACATGTTTGTAATAAGAAAACATACTTGTTATGCTACTACCGAAATGTTTTGACTGTGTCTGCCGAGTGGCTTCATTTAAAAAGCCGTTCTCACTTATATAATATTACATTTTAGGTTTTTTTCTCTCAGTCCGTCTCCCTAAACCACTAAAACTTTGGACTTCTGACTGATGCAGAAACCACATTTGAAAGTTGTGCATGCTGAAGAAAAAAGCTGAATATATTCTTTTTTTTAATGAATTAATTTGAATGAATTATTATTAGTATCTCTGGTATGTTTCCAACTTCTTAATTTTAGCACATATTACAGATTAATTAGAATGTTGTTCGTTTTCCAGCTGAAATTTTCTGACAGAATATTTAAATGTTGCCTTTAACATCATCTGGTAATCCAGAATTATCAGTTCTATGTATGTTACACATGTGAAAGACCTCAACACAGTCAGCTTGTATGAAACCAGCACATATGAGGTTAATTGACCAACGAAATGTTTCCCTTGTCTCTGTTAATCAAACCACTTTCACCCAGAATGATAAATATTACCAAACACATGTTTTGGAGTTTTTTTGGGGACAAAATGAAAATCAGTGTGAAATAGAAGCAGCTGTCTACAAACACTCCTCGACATTGTGAAGCTAAAATGAGTAAATCTGAAGTGAATTAAAAACAAGAGCACTGAGATGAAACAGTTTGGTTTTGATAGCGAGTCGACTGTGTAAACTATCTGGGTCGTTGTTTGTATTTTATTTTTTTAATAAAACAAACATTGGCGCTCTCTGGACAGACTTTTTGTTTTTACTTGCTTTCAGTAAAATCCTAAAAGCTCTTTTGAAAGTTTTTTTTTTTTTAAACTTCCATTGACTACAAAATAAAAGCTGATCGAGGTGGAACTGTTGGTCCACTGAAGCCGTGTGTGAGATCGGCTCCAGCTGACCTAAATCACTGAAAGATGTCTGAAGATAAGACTTACATAACTGCTGTGGTTCATTACATCTGGTCTGATCATGAGAATCTAGTTTGATTAAAGCAGTTGTTTCTCTTCAGAGATCTACACACTCATCATGTCTGAATGTTTTGGGGCTTTTAGTGGCTGATTTTAATAGTTATTTTTGAAAATAAGAATTAAGACTCACAACTTTGAATTTACTGATTTTTCTTGAGTGTACGATGAAATTTAGACCTACAGGCTCAGGTATCTACACATGGTTTGTCAGTTCATCTGTCCCGCACCATGATGTTACCACCAGGTTTGAATCTTGAGTCTGACAATAAAATCATCCTCCTGAAGGAATTTGGTTTGGCAGCTATAAACTAAATGCTGGACTTTTACTTTGGTGGTTCCTGAACATTCTGACCAGTTTCCTGTCATCAGAGGTGGACACTCCAAGCTGCAGTCTGTCATGTTCTTGGTTTAAAAAAAAAAAAACCCTCAAATACAGTTTTATAATCTTTCCACCACGTAAAAAGAGTTTAAATCTGTTAATAACGCTTAAAATCAAAAGCATTCATGCTCATGACAAACATGGTAAAATGAACTAACCTCTAAACTCCATAAAGATATGAGCATATATAAAGTGAATTTAGGTAAAACAATGACATCAAATAACTTCTATTTTTACAGCTTTATTATATAAAAAGTGTCTTAAGGAGCTCGAAAAGTGAAACAGCCAAAACAAATAATATCCAGTAAGTCAGTGAAGGTTAAAAGGAGACAGTTATTAAGTCCATGATATTTTTAAAATACCACAAACCAGATCAGTGACGGTCTGAAAGGAAACAATCCAAAACTCCGTCTGACGGCAGGATAATCATGACCTTCAGGGCGGGGTCAGAGGGGAAGTGGTCAAACACCTGAAATCCTAAAAGTTTTGTTTCAAAACCAGAAAGTTAAATAAACAAAAATGCTAATTTAAACACAGGAGTCAAAAAAATCAAGACATAATAAGGTTAGAGGTGTTAAAGTGCACAAAAAGAATAAACATGTAACAAAAACAACAAGGTGAAGGTCAGTTTTAGGATTCAAAATTCTCCAGTGATGCTTACACTTCAGTGTATTTGTCACATTTTGAGGAGGTTCTTCCTACTTTAACATGCCTACATGATATTTATCTAACAGGTAGTATTTATTTCTATAGCACCAGATTAGAAAAATCAGCAAATCAATTCAAACTACATGCAATCCAAAATCCTAAAGTCATCTGAAACCAGACCAGCGCCGACCTGAAGGTTTTAGTATAAAGAATAACTTCCTGTTTAGTGTCTGTTGAGCTGAAAATGAGTTTTTAAATAAATCCCAGGTGAAAAATTCAGACTGTTTTGATGTCTGAATTATATTGGATCATTGTTTAATCAGTCAGATTGTCAAATAATTATTTTTTCCATTATTAAAGTAAGAATCATCAAGTTTAACTTTAATATTATGTAAATTCAGGGATAAATTGTATTAAATATCTTCATCTGTGACCAGAACTTTTTAAATTTCAAGATAACCTGCATGAATAACAATAAAAAACTGCTTTATTTTCCTGATATATTTTTTTTAAGTCATTATTTTAAACTGATAATATAATTTCTGTAGCATGTTTTTTTTTAATAAAGAAACCTGAAACATTATGACGTCTTGGAAACTTCTCTGCAAATTCTGTTTGGATTTGTCGCCCAGTGAGAAACTTTCGTAAACATCTCAGCCTGATCGGAAACTAAAACTTCACGACTGGAACATTCAATATTAGAGAAATGATGATCGATCACACAGTAAAACTTTAAAGATGGTTAAATATAGCTGCTCGTAAGAATCATGGGACGCGGCGTGGAGGTGGGGACGTACGGCTGAGGACACAGTGTGACTCCTGTCAAACTACCGTCGTCCTCTGGGTGAAAACATCCGCAGCTCCACCGGCCCGAGGCAGATCTCACTTTCAATCGCTTCGTCCCGAGTCCAGTCCCTCAGTAGAAGCGCTTGCGTCGGCTCTCGTTCCACTGGCTGTAAACTACCATGCCGATGATGATGAGGAAGATGCAGCCCAACATGGAGAAGAGCACGGTGAAGAAAATGGCTATTCCACTCATCCCTCCTTCACTCTGACCCACTGAGGAACAGCACGACAATCACAGACATTAAAAAAATAAAACAAAAAAACATCAAATTGCTGATTGTGTGTGCATGCGTTACATCTGAGGAGATCCATGTTATCAACACTGGGTATGGTTATTTCATCTTCCTCCTCCTCTTCCTCCTTTTTACTCCGCATCACCGTCAGTTGGTAAAGTTTCAGGGAGATGATGTCATGATTATCTATTCAGAAAGAATCCAAAAACTGGATCACAGGTACAGTGAATACTGACACGAGTGGGCGGAGTCTGATGATCACACGTGTGATGGCAAACTTCTAAGTTAAACATAATCTTTTGATTCTCGTCTCATTTTAATAAATGAAACTGTTGAATTTTGTAACTTTCTGGTTGGACACGAGGACATTTTGTAAGTTTTTTACCGGAGAGGTCTCCAGTGATCGCCGAAGCTCCGAAGTAATAACCCTGAGGCAGCCTGACGCCGGGAATGTCCAGGCAGTCCCTCCACTCGTGCTGACCGTCGATGTCAATCATCACCTGCTCCAGACAAAGATGAGAAACAAGTCCCGCGCTCACTCCATTTTCAAAAACAGTCCTAAACGTGGGACGGCGGCGGACACGAAGAAGCAGAAAGCTGCTGCGTTTCTCACCGTCAGCCTGCGGCGGACGTATCGGATGAAGAGGAAGGTGTCCTGTTTGAGGTTGCGCACCATGGCGTTGCAGCCGCCCAACTCGGTGGGACGTCCGTCGCGCTCGTGGTCATAGCTGATGGTGCCGTTCCCCACCATGGCGAGAACGTAAGGGAAGATCCTCTTGTAGCAACAGCAGGAGGAGAGAGACGAGGAGGAAAACGTGATTTTAAAGTTCCAATATAGAATCAGCAACAACAATCTTCGAGTTCAACTAAAGCATTTAATGTTGGAATCAGAAGTCTGTCATGAGAAAGCTGTAAAGGCCACAAGAATATAGAAAATATTATATTAGGGTTGGATTTTTAAGGCAAAACAGTAAATATTATCAGAACGAGGCAGAAAATCTAAAATCAAACACACTACAACATTTTTCAACATCTGGATGTTGTAGCAGGATTCTGTTGGTCCTCGTATTAGAACGGAGTGGCCGTATCTCAGAGCACCATGTTCCTGGTTCCGCCCTCCAGTCAGCATCAGCTGTTTTACATATAGGGTCCAAATAATTTGTTTATCACTGGCTTTTGTTTTTATTTACATTTTAGAAACTGCAGTTAGAACAAGAGCACTGCATTTTTAGTTTATTGTAGCTATTATAAGACTCATGTCCACATATATTTTTATTTTGGATATGCACGGTGCATGTTGCGTTTGTTTACAATGACCTTAATGTGATTTTGGCACCTTTTTTCAGTAAATATTCAGTATTTGTGATGCGTGTCTGAAACAGCAGTAAGTAAACACACAGCAAACATGCAAAAAACAAAGAAGTCGTGTTTTAGAAGGACGTGCTTTAAAGGTCACTGAAGGATGAATAACGAGGTTAGACGGAGGGTCGGGTTACCTGTGTGCGAGGAGTGTATCTCTTCTTCAGCGCCTGTCTCCAAACGATTGCACAAAAATAAATAAAATACAATTGCAGCCCTTTTTACACTCGCGCTCTCAAAGTCCCTAGTTTTTAGAATCACACTGGGACGACGGTTGCGTACCTCGATGTGTTTCTCCTCGTTGGGATACGTGTCCACAAAAACTCCCAGACCTGTGAAGTTGTCCTTGTTTCCGAAAACAGGACCTGCAAACATCCATTAGGATAAAACGGTATAAACACCCATCAACATGTACAGGAAGGTTTGATGCTTCTGTCTGTGGACGTTCACCTTTCTGCATGCGTTCCTTTGAGTACCAAATCGCCAGACCATCACCGTTCAGGTTCTTCTTTCCTTGCCCGTGAATCTTAAAGTGGACCTGCATCTCCCAGTCCTTCAGATGACACGGCTGAAAACAGGAAGTTTAATGAATCTGAGAAAACACTGAAGCTTCGCTTACATTTAAAATCCTAAAGGTTTTTGATTAAGAGCAACTGGACCTTCTGCAGAAACCTGTTAACAGCCAGTTCATCTGAATCAGGTGTGTTAAAGCAGGAAACACCTAAAACATGCAGGACAGTGTCCCTCGAGTCCTGGATCTGGACACTAGTACTAGTTAGATGGAACCTGAACCTGGGCTTCCTTCACTCCCGTTTCAAACCATCTGTCCTCTTTCTGGACACTGCTGTCCTCTTTAAAATGTTGTGTCCAACTGTTAATGAAGCTGGACATCTGAGTTTACCACTTAGATTAAAAAGAAAATCTAATAATCCCAGTTTATAGTCATTGGTTTGATTGTTCTTTTATTACGAGGTGCATTATTTTTTTATATTAAATCAAAAAGTTGGTGTTACATCCTGCATCCTGATGCTCTAAATCTAGCGTTGTGCATTATAACAGAGTTTTATTCTACTTATTCACGCCGACAAGATTCACAGATTTAATCACTTCTGGGTGTGATGAAGGTAAAAAAGAGAAATAATTAGATTTGAAAGAAAAAAAAGGACTCCTACATAAGTTAATCTTATTTTACAGAATAATAAATACATGTTTTCACTAGAGGAAGTATAGTTGTGATATTTGTTGCAGCTATTTGAATTCAACAAAATCCAAACAAATGAATAAATTCTAACACTATCTGACCTGTACTAATAAATAAAGGAAAATTTATAATGAACATTTTCAACAGTAAATACAAACACCTGGTTCAGTGTTTACTCACAATGCGGCTCCATACTGCCCCCTGCCTGCTCTGCATGTCAGGTGTGAGTCGCACCTGGTCAGTCGTTACCATGGCATCCCCCATCAGTTCCCAATGGGAGGAGCCTAAAGAGCCCACACCTGAAACCACAAACATCGTAATTCCAAAATCGAAAACAGATCCTTGAATTAAACAGTTGACTTAACCGGGTTCATAACAAGATAAAATAATAATAAAAGATTGTTTCATGTCTGAAACAGGTGTATGTCACAAAAGAGAACACGATCCAAAGATGACAGTGAAGGATAACAGAAGCGTTACAACAAAAGATACAATTTAAAAGTGTTTTTTTTTATATTAAACGTATCATTATGGGAACATTTGTCCCACAGCAGTAACTGTACGGATGAAATACCTTGATAAGGCTTGGAGAGAGAAAACTCCCGCTTCAAAAACTCTTCCATTTCGTGGTCATCATCGGAAAAACACCTGCATATAGTTATAAACAGAAAAAATAGAGAGAAAAACAATTTTAAAGGCATTATTTTCACTATAAAACGGTGCTCTGAAATCGCAGCGTTTGCTAGTTACGACGGTGGCCACGGTGGGTCAAAACTCTTGCACTGCGAATGTCATGCCTTTGCTTCGTTTCTATTCGTCTACTAGGTTGCATAGCTCATCATCATTGGTTAATTTAAATGCCAATCACAATACGTGGTTCTTATTGGATGACACAAACGGATGTTTTGAGCTATGGATTATGAAAACTCCCTGATGAAATGGTAATTTGAAATATGTGCACATCTGGACTGGATACAACGTTTCCACTGAAGCGAAGTATCTGATTGTTTTAGAGTTTTAGCTTACTAGCTAAAAATTAAAGCCGGTATAGCAGCTGTTTTATGACATACTTTATAACAATAACTCTGCTTTGTTCATATAAAACAAAATACAGTTAAATCTTAGTTAACTGCTATTTTGCATGGACATGTTTACAGACAATGATATTTTAAAGTGTTGTGTTTTTTGCTGCTTTTTTATATTAGACACTAATGTGTTTGCCAATATGCTGTTTTACGTTGTTATTACACTTTCCACCCTAAATTTAAATTGTCAAACATAATTTACAACACCCTGAATTAAAATGTTGTTGAAAAAAGACGAAAAGCAGCTTGTAAGAAAGAAACAAGGTCGAAACTGTCCAAATGCTACTTTGACCCTTCAAAATAAAACGTTTGCTGTAAAATATTTCCATGTTTAGTTCAAATAACTTTAACCAATAAACATTTATCTTCTCATTTTGAAAGAAAATTATTTGTTGAAATGAGTAAGCTGTGTGTGATGCTGTGAAACCGAACCGGTTCTTGGACCTGCTGTGATGAAGACCACGCCTCCTTCACTGACCCTGCTCTCTGTTGGATTTTTGACACGCTGTGGGTGAAGGATGGGTCATAGTCAAGAGAAAACAGACAAAACTGTCGACATTTATCGTGACACATGGGTCCGCTTTCTAGGTATGAGTTGTTTGATTTATATTATGTGTCTGTGTGCTTTATGTAACGGAACAGACGAAGAGGAACCGTCATGACAGCTGTGTGTTAGCTAGCAGAGAGTTAGCATAGTTGGCTTTCTCCTCCTTTAATGGTCTATAAAAAGCAAACTTTGCAGTTGAAGGGCATTTTGTTAGCAGAGGACATTATGGAGACTGTCCAGCTGCTCCTTCCCATCACGTTTACTATATGTGAACTGTTATTTATAGATTAAATCGTTTTACTCTCAGTCTTTTAAGATCAATAGTTGTTACGGAAGTTCAGCCAGTGACTCATACCGACAATGAAACGCCCAATCTTAAACTCTTCTGCGACTGTTTTGCTGATAGTAAAATGTTGTCTGAGCTTGTTTCATTCTGTCTTAGTGGAAATATGAAGCAGAATAAGGATCCGAAGGACCTTCATGGTTCTGAAGGAGTTCCTATTTTGGCTTGATGCCTTCAGGTTCATCGGAGCATCCAATAACTGAAATCAATCTGTTCATCCTCATAAATATATAATCATTTAGCTCCCGGTTTTAATCCTGTCTGTACCGGATTATCTTCATCTCTATGGTTTAGGATGGTGTAACAGAAATGTTGGATTGTTCATCTGTTTGTCTTATTCAGCTTAATGGAATTAAAGCTTGTAGGTTTTATAGTTTTGCATAAAAAAACATGAACAATGGAAATTCATAGAAACATTTTGTATTGAGCGTTTTATTGTGATTTTGTTACACAGATTAGTTTACATATCAAGTCGTAGTTTAAAACTACAAATTGTTTTATGTCTCTTTACATGTTAGAATTATTTTTTAATTCTCTCATGCAGCCACCGCTAGTCCAACATACACATTATCTCATATTTCCAGATTTAATTAGGTTTGAACTTTGTTTCCTGATTTTAACAAAGCAGCATTTACATGGCAGAGTAGATCTTTTTCTACAAGTTAACTCAAATAATCTTGTTTTTTTTTTTTTTAGAGCTTTTGCTTCATCTCATACCTTAAACCATTTCTGTGTCACTCACACGTATATTTAATATTAAAGATTGATTTCTTTTTATTTCTCTCCTCAGATTGTTTTTAATCCTGCTGTTGGTAAAACGATCCTGCTTTCAGATCAAAGAACTGATAACTTGTTGTCTTGTCTGCTCATCAGTTATTGTTCTGGAAAATCGCTGAACTTTCCTTTCATCATCTAAACCCCTCTCACTTTTTAGATTTCTTATCTCGACCATTTCTCCTCGTTTAGAAAAGGGTTTTTATTCACTCACTCGTGTTGCGAGGCACCGAGAGAGATCTTAGCGGTGGATTTCACAGCAGCGGGGTATATTTCCTCAGCTGTTAAACGCTTTGCTGGAAGAAAATTGTATCTTTTCTTATTTTGTTATCATGCGTCATTATACAAATAGAGCTCTTATCACCTCGTGAACACCACAGTGATTATACACAGCTACACTTTCAGACGCTGACCTGGATGGTTATTTTCCACAGTTGCAACATGGATCTGCAGGAAACATCAACATTTATTTAGTCAGATTTATTCTAGCTTTAAATTTTTTTTTCACTTTAACTGTTTTTCATTATTGACACGCTGATTGAAGGTGGTTAGAGGAGACGGATTGTTAAAGACCTGACTGTATCTCTGTGTTCAGGTTATGCTAATGAAGTCGGGGAGGCTTTTCGTGCTCTGGTGCCAGTGGGTTTAGTCTGGGGCAGCTATGCTGTGTCCACTGCTTATGTTACTGCTGATGCAGTGGACAAAGGGAAGAAAGCAGCTGTGGTAAGATATCATCATTTCTTTGTGGGTTTTTTAATTAGTGGTTAACTTATTAATCATCCATTTTCTATATGTGCTTGATTCTGTTCAGGTGAAACATGGTAAAAGTACATTCCAGGATAAAAACACACTTTGCTTTTCTGATATATCAGCATTTTCTGATAACAGATGTACAAAATTTAGATGAAAAATAAATAAATTGAAACTTCAGCTCGTTCGGTTGTGAGACTGTAACGATCTGCTGGTATTGAGATCTTATTCTATCAGTGATCCTCCATCTGTTCCTCCAGGCTCACGGAGATAACCCAGGGAGGACAACACGTGTGGCAGTCGCAGTCGTGGACACGTTTGTGTGGCAGGCCCTGGCCTCTGTGATCATACCGGGTTTCACCATTAACCGTGTGTGTGCGGCGTCGCTCTACCTCCTGAGCAAAACCACCAAATTACCCGTACCTGTTCGCAAGTGGACCACTACAGCAATCGGCCTCTCTGCAATCCCTTTCATCATTAAACCTATAGACAGGTGAGCACCAGCCATGTTTGGGTTCTCTGTGTGTGAATCTGTCTAACCTTCATCCATCTGTGTGTCACAGGTCAGTGGATTTCCTGCTGGACTCGAGTCTGCGGAAGCTGTACAGTGAAGAAGAGAATCACAAATAACTGCATCTGCCTTGAGCTCGTCATCAGTCCAGATGTGCAAACGAGTCTTTCCTGGAGCAGTTTCACACTTAGTGCTAATATAACTTGTAATATAATAGTTTTTATTCCAGAGGATAAAGTTGTTACGAGAAATTCTGCTCTATGAGAGAATGTAAAACTGTAACCTCAGGACGAGTTAAACAGGAATGTGACTGATCCACCTTCGCTTGGTTTAAGTATCTTAATATGTTTTTGTCCTTTAGAGGCAGCGATAGCATCTGGGGTTTCTTTTCTGTCTTTACTGTGGCTTACAGAGCGAAGTGTTTATCTGTGAACGCACTTTGTTTTTTATCAGCCATATTTAAAGGTGCTGTGATGCCAAAAAGCCAGTTTGCCACGTTTTCAAGTTCTAAACTTCAATTTGTTTGTGTTTCTTTCTGAGGAAAAGAATAATACTGTTACTTGAAAAAACAAAGTTTTGGGGTCAGATTTTCAGTTTGGTTTGATTCTATGCATCATATAAAATCAGCATGTACCGTACTGTTACTGTGTTAGACGTAGCACTTTCTTTATGTCGCTATGTTGAGACATTTAGTCATCACTTGGCTTCAGATTACTGAGATTACACTATGTAATATACACAATATGTTCATTTAACATATTTTTAAAAAGCAACATCCTAGGAGTGTACCAGCAAAAATCTGTCATAGATTATTTACAAGAGTTTTAAATCCAGTGTAACTTAATGATGCATTTCATAGATATGTGAGGGTTAAAAAAAAACACACTGCATGTCTGTATTTATGAAATGCTTTCTGTTTTGAACCAAATAAGATTTATACTGACCTATGCAAAGAAAAAGAAGCGCACACACGAGTTAAAAATAACAGGGATTGTGCTTTTATTTTGAAAAAAATAAAGTATGTGGTTGTGGGTTTGAAATGTTGATGGGTTGTCTTTATATGGAGCAGGGAAAATAAGTAATTGTTTTATTTAAATTTAGGAATAAACCATGATGAAGAAAAATCTGCTGATTTAAAGGCTGCTTAAAACTTTAAAGAAAAATTCTACTAAAAAAATTTGGTGTTATATAAACAGCATTTGTTCTAAATGATCAAAATACGTCCTGGAATTTAGGATATTTTTATTCTCTTAAACAGGAATTTTCTTTTATATTTATACATAGGTTTTACTGCCAAATGTTTGAAGTCAGAAAGTTGAAATGCATCTAGATGTGAACTGATGAGCTTCACGAGTCATTTTTCCTGCTCTGATGTATTAAAACAGCCTTTTTTTACATTTTATATTCACTTTCTGACTTAGTCACGTAAACGAATGCAGGACTGAGTTACAGACTGTTTTGTTACTGAAGTTCACGTGGGTTTAAAGCTGAAAGCTAAAGGTTCTGATATTATTGTAGACTCGTGCAATGCTGTGATTTTCTTTTTTGGACTTTCAAAACTTGTCAAATAAAACACATAAAACATCTTGATTTGTTGATCTGATTTCTGTTAAACATCTCAGCTCAGTGATTTCAAGCTGCCACACAGAACCTGCTCATCAGATCAAAGCTGTTACTTATAGATAAAAAGAGACGTGTAATCTCAGTGACAGCTGAACCAATGAAACATGAGTTCTCAGGACTACATGAAACCAGAGGGCCCGGTTTGTCTTGATGGCTCAGAACACAGCTGAAACCACTTCTGCTGATGAAGTCTTCAATAAAAACCAAAGGGAAGGCTGGAGCTGTTGGATGCAACCATGTTTCTGCTTTATTTTGTGCTTTTGGCTTATTTAGCTGTTTCATCCACGCTGTCAGGTAAGAAAGTGTTTCATGTTGGCTGAAAACACCAACTTGCTGGTTTGTATAACCTTTATTTTTCTGTTCTCACAGGTGTTCCTGCCTACGTCAGTGGCCGCTGGGTGACGGATCTCGATGTTCCTGAGTACTACGACTCAACTGGAGAACCTCCATCTGTGATGGAAAACGTATTTGAAAACTACACAGACTCATCCGGGCTGGTGACGATTGAGGATCAGAACTTTCAAACCACTCCAGACTCGTATCTTCCTCTGGGTGAAGGTGGGTTAACCTGTGATGTGTACCGATGAGCTTCAAGCTTGTGTAATGGCTGTTTCTTATTGTATGTGTGTGTTTTTGTTCTAGATTTGAATGACACTCATGACTCCAAAGTGTGGAAGATCGTTGTGATAACAGTCATCCTCTTGATGTCTTTAATGGGCTCTCTGGGAACAGCTTATTACCTGTGTATCTGGAGAGGAGGCAGGATTCACTACATTCCTCAAAAGACTTATGCTTAAATTAAAATAAAACTGCTGTGCTAAAATCTCAACTCCTTCTCTCTTGAGGCTGACTGCTCAAAATAAACCTGCAATGTAACTCCAAACGACTTCTGTCTCAAAACTGTTATGCACAAATGAATGTAACTGGAAACTAATGTTTTAATTAAAATTTAACTTGTATAACTTTTGTGATTTGATCATGGAGAGACCTTTAAACTACATGTGATTACTTGGATAAATCCTGATTGAGCCAGATGCTTTAAAATAAGACCTGATGTTTATGAAGAAAATGTCTCCGCTGTAAATATCAAACCAGAAAAAATGCAATGCAGAGAGAAACATCCCTTTATGGACTCCCATGTTAAATAAGTTTGGTTTTAGTACCTGCAGACTCCTAAATTGGCCACTAGATGTCGTTACTGACGTTCCCAAATTCCATCTTTATACTTCAGCACAATATTTCACAAGATAAATTAAAGTTACATTTGAATACTTATTTTTTTTCCCTTTAATATTTAATGAGAAACATTCATCTGTTTTGTTCTAATGGGTAAATCTTAAGGTGACATTGTGTAGTTGTATAATATGCATTAATTAGCTGCCCAAACAAGATGAACTAAAATGACTTTATTCTTAAATCTTTAGTTTTAACGTACTGAAAAATATGAATCATGTAAATGTTTCCCTAAAAATAAGAGTTGAACAACTTTTTTTTTACTTTGTTTTTATAAATTCCTTTAAATAGGCCATTTCATACAAATTTCAGGACTTTGTGGTTATATGAAACATTTGATACCTTAAAAACATCAGGAAACACTGATTAACAGACCTTTCAATCTATCTGCGTTAAAATTCGGGTGTTTCCGGCTCCTTCCGTCAGGCTGCTTCGTCAGCAGCTCATTCATATTCATTCTTCGAATTTGCTGGACTCGGATTGGCTAACAAACTAGCCTATGAGAACAAAGAATACTGTTTCCTGCCCCGCTGCGCATGGCAACGTAGGACATTGTGTCTTTCTGTTTGCTACAGCATTTTAGCTAGCAGCATGCTAGGCGTGGTTTCAACTGGGGGAGCTGCCGAAAACTAACGAACAAAGGAGTTGTGACGAAACAGATACAGGCCGTTCGAACTCGGGTTTTATTGCCATCTGCGTAGTTTGAGAGATTAGAACTGAAAGAGAAGTTGTTAACCTGTTTTCACACCCACTATGAAGGTAAGAACACCTGTGGAGCTAAAATATTCAACAGAAACCTCAGAAAAACTGTTTTTAATGGAAGGACCTCTAATGAATTTGTGTAATGACCGTCACCTTCCTGTTATCACGTCTCTTCTAACACTTTCTGGTCCTGTTGGCAGCGTTTCAGCAAATGTTTTATCCAACTTTATCAGAATTATGTAGTTTTCTGGATCACGGGAGCTCTAAGAATACAGAGTGTTTTAATTTAGTCAAGCAAACGCAGATCAAATCCGCAAACATTTTGTAAGTCCTCCTTGAGCAATATCAGGTGGCATTAGGGGGCCTGAAGAGACAAAAAGCTGATGAATTGAATTAATCTCCCCTGCCGTGATGGATGGGCCTGTTCACAGGGGGGGTTGGAAAATAGGAGCATTGTTCATCTGTCACTCCAATTGCCACGTCCCTCTATGATTTGTGCCTGTGTTGTGAAGGCCACAAGTGGTCAAAAGACCTCCCGTTCTTCTCACTTGTCTTTCTGCTTTCTTTTCTTTTTCAAGAACTCGCAGGCTTTCAGTCCAGAATTATGCACCCCCACATTATCCATCCAGCCAGCTGCAAAGAACAAGCCTTCATCTGAGACGAGCAGACATAAATATCTGTCACACGTACCTGATTTTATATACAGCTGCACAACAGATTTTGAATTTTGTACTCAAAATAGTGCAGATGGATCGATGACTCAAAATCCACTGAAGTTGTGCCTTTGCTTTGCTCTGATGTATTAAAACAAGCTTTTTCCCCCTTATATAGTCCCTCACTTGATTACATAGAAGTATTATAAGTAAAAAACATCAAACTAAATATACCTAATATTTTACATTTTGAAGAAGCTGCTCAGAATGTGCAAACTCAGCTGTTTGGATGCTTAAATTATTGTTACTTATAAAGTTTAAACTATTTGGACCAGCTGTCATTTTTATTACATTCCATGAAAACATATGTTGAGGACAAAAAAACCTCTTATTTTGGCTTGTCGCTTCAGTGGTGAGCATTGCACAACTTCTTTTTAATATGTGTAGAGAAGATGTTTTATGTGGTATTTTCACTTTTCATGGTCCGTTTTAAAGGCAGCCGCTTGGTTAAAGGCACAGATGCTTGATTCAGTTTTATCAGAACACACTGCAGGGTATACAGAGACATTTGGACAGAAATAAACTATAATAAGACACTTCTGCAGTGGAGAATGTTCCTCTTTTCTAATGCTTATAAAAAGTGCACAAGTACACGGAGGAAGGACAATCATCACTTTTTGCTTCAAGGTCCTTTGGAGCTTTTAATCATGTTGTGTTGCTATTTCCTTATTAACCCCTCCCCCAGAGTGGTTTTTGGCTTAATTCACACATTTCTCAGTAATCCTCCTGAATCTGCGCTCTGAGCAGCTGCTCCACTCTCCCCTGGAAAACGACTGGCTATAACATAGTGATGTAACAATGTTACACCAGGAAGTGCCCGGCGTGTCCTCGCTGCCCCTGCAGATTAAACACACACACACCGAGCTGTGAGACTCCGAAGCTTGACACTAATCCCCATCGTTTGTAGTATTTTACTTTCTAAAAATGTCTCAGTGAAAATGTGCTGCGAGAATTACAGGAATTTATTTACTATTTTATTCAGGCAGCTCGAGGGGCAGCACTCACAAAGAGGGGGCCTGGAGGAGAGATGGGATTTTTGGTAAACAGTTTTACTTCCTGGTTTAAGAATAACTAGAGAATATGAGTTATATTTCAGGACAAATGAAGACTATATAACACCAAAGGTAAGATTTTATCACATATGTGACGATCCCAGATGTTGAAAGCTGTAAAATAGCAGAATACAGAACCTTTAATAAAATCAAAATGCTAGTTTGTAAACAACTGTTTTCTAAACATATCAACCAACTGCAAAAAGGAGCAAAAAGTAATAGGAACATATTTATAGTAAAAGTGAAAAGAAGCTACTCAGATTGTAGATCAAGCAGCTAATTTCCCTGATAATAAGATTTACACATAAAACTAATACATCCATATTCATTTTAAACATTACTGGATTCATTGAACATAAAAATATCCTCTTAGTTTTTGAATCATTTTGATAATATTACTAGTTAAATTGTATTTCAGAAAAACAAACGCCAGTGAAAACAAAACAGTCTCGACAAAAGATGAAAAGAAAATTGTTTGTGTGTCTTTGCAGATACACAAAGATACACAACAGGCAAAAACTATGAATTACTTATAAAATATAGATACTGTAAGATTATACAAAATGCAAACATCACATACAAGAAGAAGCAAAACCACGAGTAAGATCAAACAGCTGCAGAGAAAAACGACTAAAAGATCCAAACGCACTCAAAACAACCTTGTGTTGATTTCTGCTGCCGCTGTGCGGGAGGATCTTTAGAACTTCGTAACAATTTGTGAGTTGCTCTTCACTTTACTTATGAGCCCGTCTGTACCAAAGTTTGCAGCAATGTTTGCTTAAATATTTAATTCAGAAAAACAAAAGTGAGCTTTACGGAAGCTGAAATCTGGTGCTACTCCCTCGTGTAGATATAAAACAAACAAAAAAACAACATTTTTTATAAGATTGTGTTGATTTGACTTCAGATAAAAGTGTAAAAATAGATTTTTCTCCGTAAAACACCATGAAATGAAACAAACACATACAATCATTAGTTATATTTAATGGGCTATAATTCTATTAGGATACATTAGTGGATAGTTCACCTCTCATCTTCTACACAAGCACACAGAAAGCTTTAAGTACCTTCCCCTTTTATAGTGAAGGACCATGTTTGTGGAAAGGCCACTTTAAGGGCACTAACTGAAATGTTTAACGTTTCACTGGTGAATTTATTGAGGTCAGCAGAAGGCTACGTTTTGAAACGCAGAAGACGGGGGCCATGTTTGGATTGATTTTTCATGAATGAATTTTTTTTTTTTTTTTTTTGTCTGCTGCGAGCAAAGGAGAAACAAAAAGACAATCACGGCACATCAAATCAGGCCACAAAAGAAATAAGCCAAGGCAGGAATAAACAAAGAAGGCCAAGGCCAGAGCGGTGTCACCGAGCATTTCGCTAATAAATATTACTCAGTGTCTCCGAAACACCAAGACGAAGAGCAGGGTGAATTCTGCTGGATAAGTTGCTCTGCTGATCTGATCAAAGCCTTTATTCCTGAAGGGAGTGAAATGATCACATTATTTATTGGTCCTCTGTCATTTGGGATTTATCCTCCAACAATAAGACTGAAAAATAAAGTGTAAACTCACTCTTAAAGATCAAATTTATCGTGAATAAATGATATAAACTCTAAATATTTCATAGGACAAGAAGCTTATAAATCAGTCTGTAAAAATAAAAGCCCAACAAAAAGAAATCTGATGATATAGCGTTTGTTTGAAGAGAAGAAACCGCCAGTTGTAGCGTGATAATTCCTGATTTGACAATGTACAATGTGATATGTGTGTGTGTGCTGCCAGAGCGCTCCCTCTTTGTGAAATGAATTAGGAGGACATGAAAACCGAGCAGACCTTCTGCAATACATTATGTATGAGGACCTTGAAGGCTCCTGCTGAATTCTGTTCAGGTGGCATCAAGAGGGAGCAGCCAAGTGGAAATGTTGGTTGGTCACTTAAAGCACACTATCTGTGGTAATCTTTCAACTTGAAGGGCTGTACTCTTCTATATAAAGGTTGAAATGTGCAATACAACCTAGATTTTGTAGCAGACATGTTTACTGGAGCGATATGGGATTAAAGGGCTTAGACCGTCTATGATGGTACAAAAACTGTAAAGTCTTTTTTTGTAAATAAAATATAAATTTTGTAAACACTCGTGAAATCCCTGTAGAATTAGGTATTTCTCTTCATCTGTATTTTACCTTGCTTTATCTTGCTCATTTCGAGATCAACATGCTGCAGAGTTTAAGAAAAAACAGCAGCAGCGTATGTGCAACTTTTCATTAAGAGGTCAGAAATCATCAATCAGCTCAATAATTTAAGGTCTTAAATTAAAGAAATATCCAACAGACATTAAAACAGATCTGAAAAGCTAAGCCAATTAGATTATTTTTTGTTTGCTATGTTAAAGGTACAGTATGTAAGAATTTTACACAACAGTCTAATGTCCCACTGATGTTGAAAGTAAAGTTACATTGTAACAGATTTTGATCTCAGATGGCTCAGATCATTATTTACACCTCCAGACTTCCTGTTTCCATAACGAATCACATGTGAGTCTGCAAGGCTGCCAAGTCTTCAACACAAGCAGCTGTAATTCCACAACGACCAGCAGCAAAAAGTAATAAACCACCACATCCTTCCAACTGAGCAGCCGAGCTGCACGTGATGGGGCGTTCAAACGCACTTAGGAAAGCTCAACGCTGAACAAACAGGCCGTCAGACATTCCCATAAACTGAACAAATACAAGAGAAACAAAACGAGGATCAACATCAGAACTGGCAACCCAACAGAAAAAGGGAGGGGAGGGGGATTAGGATTTGACGACGAGGTCTAATTCTTACATACTGTACCTTTAAAATCCACTAAAATAATTTACACAAGCTACAAACTTTGAGTGAGAAACTGTAACTATTTGTTTTAGAAATGTAGTTTTGCAGCACTATCAAAATTTCTGTTTCCTTTTGTCACATTTGAAAGCAAATTTCTTATCTTTAAACATTGCCTACTGGGAAAATATATATTTTTCACCATCTCTGTCAGTATTATAAGTCAAATAATTTGTAAAAATAATAAATCAGTTATGAAATCAGCTATGGGCGTTAAATAGAGAATTAAGCAGCCTATAAGTGGAATCGGATGGGATTTTTTTTCAAAGCAGCGTGCATGTAAGGAATTTGCAGTGTGTATTCAGTATTCTGACGAGGAGACAAACACTTACACTGTCCTGCTTCTGAGTAAAACCAGAAGTGGATGGAGCAGTTAGAAACAATAACAAGAATGAGTCGATGACAGTCTGGGAGGAGTCAGACCTGCAGACATTCTGTGATTTAAAGTCTCTTTTTTTCTTCTTCTTCTTCTTCTTCTCTCACACCGGCACCGCTATAATTTTCCCGGGCGGAATGATGGATGAGGTGGTGTCAGCCCATGTTCATTATAATGCACACCATCTATTCTTCTCAGCCACACTCTCCGTGCTCCAGGAAATGCCAGAGCGGTATTGGACCCAGGAAGAGAAGGCGAGGCTCCCATATGATTTCACAGAGAGAATTTGCTGCTAGGTGTGTGTTAAGTCAGCGCACGGTAATCCATCAATCACTAATGAAGACACGGTGAGGCTACGGCTTAAAAAAAAGAAACCCACTCTTCTCTGTGAGCACTCTTTGATGCCAATCGTCCCTTTGCAATATGCTCATCTTGAATTAATAATGACCAGAAGTTATTAGCCTCAGCTGCACTCATACAACAACATGGAAAGCCTTTTAATTCTCTGAAAACAAACGTTCTCGGTCAAATTTAAATATATCTTAATTATCGCCCATCACCAAAAGTCATTGAGGATGCAGTAACGTTTTCACTGTCCGTGTTTGTTTGTAGCGTTTGCGAAACATCTCGAATTTTAATGAAATGCTCATAAAGCAAATAAAGTTTGAAGTCAAACCTTTTCAAGATGACCACCGTAGCTAGTCAACATAAGCAAATACAAAAAAAAATGGCTGATTCTGTCAGCTAAAATTTGATTTGGTTTGGGCTGATTCCCAAAATATAATCTGAGCACTAACTGATCATTATTTTTCTAAAATAGAATCAAACTATCATGGGATTTAATCAAGTAACAGGACGCACGTCTACAACTGATTAATAAACCTAATAAACCCAAACAGTTTGATGTCGGTCGCTAGAATGACACAGAAATACAAGCACCTTTAATTAGTAAATAAATATTAACGTGTACAATTATTCTTATTAAAAGTAATAAAACTACACATGATATATTAAAACACAACTGAAAGATGTAATTGTTGTTAATCTGGCAGATCTAAATGATTTATTAGAATGTTTTGATGGGGGAGGGGGGGGGGTCAATGAATCACCTCCTCTTGTATCTAACTAAACATTTGGAAACGGAGGAACTTTATTAGAATATGATTTGGTGTTACTGTGGTGTTAATGGGAACACAAACTGCTCCTAAACTAAAAATCCTAAACATTATTTAGCACTGATGTTTTCTTTACAGGTAAATAATTAGGTAGCACATGTCCCGTGTTCTACATGCTTTTGATAACAAGCAGGAGAGACTCTGTTCTTTAGCCCGAGGGTTTTTGATTCTTCAGACTACAAACCAGTTTGCTATAAATCCTCTGCTTATCTGAAATGACTCAGAAAAGGAATGAACATTTCTGGATTTTGTGTTTTTTGTTTTTTTTGAATTGTGGTTTTATTAGTGAAAAAATGACTGCTGACATGTATTTTTCCCAGAAGCTCTCTGTAGCTTCAGATAAGTCATCACATTTTCCATTCTGTCTGTTGTAAAAATGTTTTTCAACACATAATGTAATATATTCATTACACTATATATAACATTTATACTCTCAATTAGGTAACAAATAATAATAACAAATAAAAACAGTAACCTAATAAAGGACCTAATAAATAAAACAAATGTCTCAAACTTAAAAAAACATGAATTATTGACTATAATAATATAACAATTATATATTTTATTTTTAAAATCTCTCTATATAAATGTTAATATTATGTAGTACTTAGATCGTCCAACAGAGGGCAGAAGACCATTTTAAATACAGCAGATTTTTAAAGGAAAGTACTCATCCTGTTAGAGAGGTAGAGCTCTTACACATATAAATACTGTAGGTGTATCAGAAATGATACAAGTGGATTTATAGAGTTTAATTTTTGCGTCCAATTGAAAAGAAGCAAAAATTAAAGACAAATTTAAGACCTGAAGGGAATCTAATGCAGATGTGTTCATCTGTAATCAGCAGAACTTTGGATCTGATATTTAAAAGCCTGACGGCCTCAAACACACACAGACACACACCTTTTCCACTAAAACCCAACAAGCTTAAACAACTTATCAAAACAAATAAACATAAAGAAACGTTATCTCTGATCAGAGCAGTCGAGCCTCTTTTCTCCTCACACACAGATCAAGTCGGTGGGGGTCTGATGAGGAGGAAACACGCAGCATATTGAAATAGATTTATTCAAACTGATAACATCTCATCCCATCAGCTTCTCAGCAAGAGTGTCAAACTGTGTAAGAGTCTTTTCAGAGTCTCTGAGGACGTATGGAACAAAGGGAGACAAAAGTGTCCAAATGAGATCTGGATCATTTCTAGAGCAAAGGGGGATCAATAACTACCAGACTAAACGCTTGCTCATCTGTCTGATTCATATCCTACACTCCACCCCCTGCACTTCCCCAAATTCCTCTCCCCCCTGTTTGTTGCAGAAACAAGAAAGACTCCCATGCTGCAGTTTAAACAATTAAAATATCTAAAATGCTTTAATAAAGTCTTTAGGATCAAGTTTTGATCTCTAATTGGAAGTGACTGTCACTCTCACTGCTAAATGATCCAACAAGTTAGTCAGATAAGCCTCAGTGTAGATTATAATGGGCTTTTAATCATGGGGTAATTGGGGAAGTCTGAAACCCCGCAATTCAAATTTGGACAAACCCTAATTAGAATAAAAATCAAATGTTTATATGTGTGTGAATAAGCGGTACATCAATATTCATAAAGTTCAGGGTGATACAGGATTTCCAGTGAGCATGTCTCCGTCGTGTCATCACGCATGTCATCAAAGACAACCAACAGACTTTGGTCATGTGAGCAAAAACTTGGTCAAATGGAAAGGCGAGTCTCTGCCTACGCTTCCGACCGCCATTACATTACAATGTGTGGTGGGCTGGATGATCGTGCGCATGAGAAAAAAAAAAAAAGAAAAAGAAAGCTTCAGCTCTTTGCGTAAAACAGACACACACACACACTCACAGAGGGTGGCACATACAGGCTGTGCGCGCACGCCCATCTAGCTGTGTAATAACGCGCCCTGACAGATAAACAATGAGGAAGGACTCGCTGCGGTTGAGGAAATTATGCACATGTTTGAGGATTTAAATCTACAATATTCTCAGCAGATCAAGAGGATCCGATTATTAGAAACGATCTGCAGAACGCAACAAATTCTTTCCGTCGGAATCGGCGCCAGACGTGGACGCTCACTTTTGCTTAAAGAGAGAGGGGGAAAAAAACTGATATTTTTCTGCAACACTGAGGCTTTTGTGGCCGTCAGAGGAGGTTTCGTAATGATTTAAAGCTGAAAGGAAGGAAGGATTTTTTCTAACCTCCGTCTACAGCCGCCTGTTTGTCGTTTTCCTGCTTGGTGGAGTGTTAGAATAGTTTTTTCTTTCTTGTCTGGACGGTTTGACTCATGATTCGAGGTTATTGCTGGGAACCCGCTCGACTTTTTCTCTTTTTTTTGTAGTCCACGGAGCCACGGGAGGAGAGGAGGAGGAGGAGAAGGAGGAGGGTTGTGTTGTTTCTTTTTTAGCGATCGTCTGCGGCGCGTTTGATTCAGGAGCAACAGAGGGATTAAATATTCCTGCTCGCAGCAGCAGCAGCGCCTGTTTGTGGGAGCCAGACTGGCTCACATTGTGAGAGGAACGGCTATAAATACCGCATGCAATTCTCCAAAACTATCACAAGTGGTGCATCAGCTTTGTGGAGCACACGGAATCAAATCTCCTGCATGCAAGACCTTCAGCTTTAACTTGATTATTTTGCAGCGCAACGTGTGTTTTTTCCTCTTTATTTAAACTTTTGACGCTTAATGTTTTTCTTTTCTTTTTTGGGGGGGAAGGGTGGTGGTAAGGGGGGGGCTGTTCCTGAGCGGATTTGTTTTCTCGTGGATTAATTGGTGATTTAGTAACGAATCCAAGAAGGATGTGGAAACACTCTGATCTTCCTGCGTGTGTGGATTGAAATGGATACGCACCTCTTCGATGTTGACATTGATCAGATTTGGAATCGCCTGACCTGGATTGGAACAATGTTGTGATCCCCACGCACACACACACACACACAAACACGCGCGCGCGCACGCTCGGATTTAACACCATCAGGCTACAGTTTTTTGGATGCATTGTGCATTTCTTTCTGAATACGCCCTTTCTTCCACCGACCATCCCGAGCCTTTAATCCGGACCTCTTGTGAGGTTCGAATCCTGCCTGTCTCGGCAGACTCTTGAGGGAACCGATTTGTCACCCCTGCTCGGTGTTAGATACCGATGTAGGATTTCGACATGCCCTGCGCTGGCGACCCCAAAGGCGGACGATTATGACTGCAACGGCGAATTGGGTGGCTAACGGGGCAAGCCTTGAGGACTGCCACTCCAACATCTTCTCTCTGGTACGGTATGAATAAATCATGCTCAGCAGCTCCGATATACAAGTTATAAGACCCGTGGGAGGCACGCTTAAATGTGTGTCTGCTGTACAAAGGTGAACCAATTGCTGATGTTGTTATTGGGCAATTATTAGTTAGTGGTCTGGGAGACAAAAAAAAGGAAGAAAAAAAGCCACATTTCACAATTAAATATGTTAAATTGAGATATTCCAAGTGGCTAATAAATACAATCTGAAATTAAAGCTTAGATTAAAAATATATATATGACATTGTGTCAATTTGCAGTTCTGTTTTGTTTTTAAATTGACACACAAGTGAAAAGCAAACACTTGTTCTTATCATTTTCTCCTTCTAGATAATTATTTCTTTGTCAGATCTTTCAGGAGCTTCGTTGTTGCACACTTGGAATAAAAGCAGCCACAAATATTTACAAAGCCATAAATTAGGACACAAGATTCTCCCGTGCTCAGCTAAAAATTAGTTTCATGTGCATGGTTTACTTTAACAAGAGCAGCATTGACTAAATACCAAAAAAAAAAAGAAAAAAAAAAGGTTCAGAATTTGACAACAACAAGACACAATGGAATCAGCACTTTCACATGGCCTGAAAAAAAGTTTTGCACTTTACATGCGGTGTCATTTTTGCAGATCTCATTGCTTTTGAGGTCGAGGGAGAAAGAGCAGCGTGTTTTCACAGTTTTCATCATGCAATCACTAAGTTAACTGTCTTACCACAACATGCAACCAAGTGGAAAGGCATGCGGTAGACTGAGCTCGGGCAGCGGGCTGCTGAGAACCACAACAACATAGGGGTCCTGAGGGCTTTTTAGGTGATCCTGCAGGTTGTGAACCACTAGCAGATCCTGTTACTCCACAGCAGTTATAATCACAGGGATGGAAAGATGGTTTTAGATGATTGTTTAATAAAAAGCTCTTAAATATTTAATTTCTTGGTTCCAAGATCCAAGCAAATGTAAAAAAAGAAGGTGCATCAAAAGCATCTAGTATGATTTCCTGTTCACTGACACATGCTTTCCAGTATCAGAGGTCCTAAATTTTCTCAGCTTGACACTACAGGAAACAGTGATTGTGTCCCTGTCACCATCTCATCTCAGGCTATTCCCTCGCGGAAAAAAAAGCTTTCATTCATTCACCGAAGCTTTATTGGCCATCATGAACATCCCTTTCAAACTGAGGGTGAAAGAGACCATCCATCAGGCGGCTTGTTGAGAATATTTATGACTGGCAAGTGCCTGGGCTGTTACTAACTAGCAGGGGTTCCTGCAGGGAAGACATGATAAAGCAGCAATGACACACACACAAGTGTCCTGGTTAAGGGCAACAGAGACAAGGAGGCAGACACGGTCATTTAAAATTCAATCTGATGTGGAAAACGAGACACAGACTGGCTGAAAGGTGTGTGGAGTTAGAGTTTCACTTAAAAGCTCATAAAAAAATCTATCAGCAAATGTTTAAGAAATAGGAATTTTTAGTTTTTTTGTGTTTATCAAGTCAAAATTATATATTTAACTAATTTGTTTTAATCTAGTCTGCGAATTTAGGACATGATTGTAAGAAATCTATAATTCTTTTGTATTTGGGGTATTGAAACAGACCTATAACTCCTCATATACTATAACCACCACATGGTTAATTAAGGTCATTTCTTATGCAAACTATTTTCTTTGGCTTCATACTGTTTCTGTCTTTATTGGGGGTCTCACAATTTAAAAAAATAATTTTTGGATTTTAGCTACAACTGCTGTAATTCCATCACAGTGTCCTGGAAGCTTTTAAAAGAACAACAACAATAATAATAATACAAGTTAATGACGGGAGTTGTGTATTTAAAACACAGTCTTTGATTTGCTTCTTTTTGGTTCCATTTTATTCCAACAGCCGTGTCATCAGACGACTAGCATGATGATGTGTAAATACGTTTATGATAAGAAGACAGGCTCCGCTGTACCTTTTCCTCCGGGTCCGACAGGTTGTGTTGTTATAGATAAAAGATGAACTGTTGAGCACTTTAGTTTGACAGCCTGTTAAACAGCGTTCCAGCATGCATTAACCTCGTCTCTCTCGCTGATTCGCTGACTGTTATTGCTACCCTCAACAGTTACAACAACTAAACCAAACAGCAGCTTATTAGAAAGCATAAATGCTCAAACTGTTGGATTTTATGGGCGCATCGGAGATTACTGTCAACCTCTCCGTACGGTCAGTGTTAGAATCTTGGGATGGCTGCAATCAGGCAACCCACAAAACAACTGTCTGGTGCGCCGGTGACCAACCATCTGTGACAGAAAGCAAACTAGACCCTTGTAAGTGGGAAGAAAAAGAGCCGAGCTGGTGTGCTGAAGTGGCAGCGAAGAACTAGAGGAGAAACAGAGGAAGGTTTTTATTTATTTTCTTTTTTGAGTGAGCGTTAGAGGGCTGAAGGACTGCAGCGGAATCTGTTTTCATTTTAGGAAAGTATTATGACTGATGTGCATTTCCTGACTGCAAGCCTCAGCCTATTTGAGAGAGAGAAACTGAGAGTGAAAGAGTGAGACAGAGCACAGGGGGAAAATTAAAGAGGGAGAGCGTAATGAGAGAGGGGAAGAGAAAACAGACATCTTTCTGTGGACTGCGTAGGTTCCTTTAACAGTGACTCCCCGCCTGATTATGAAAGGCAAGTAGGAGACAGTTAAAGGCCTCACAACACAGGAAGCCCCTGTGTGTGTGTGTGTGTGTTCATACTGAGCACACTGTAAACCACGAAGACTCAGGAGATAGACTTCAAACACATTCACGAGCACAAGTAGCTTTGCTAAGAGAGGAAAATACCCCTACACAAACACATGTAAACACATACTGTATTTTCACCCACACTTTAGAGCTGTGAGTGTAAGTCCCAAAGATGCAGGTTTGTGCAAACATGATGCAGAGACCTTAATTAAGGGACTCCTGGTGTCCTCTAGACAGAGGTGTAACACTGGTAATTAAGTGTCCTCAAGTAGAGCTCTAATGTGATCAACTAAGAGGTGCTCATTAGCCGAACCGTGTCCCCGACAGGGAGCTTGCTTGTATAACGATGACGCTATACTTTCTGGAAATAAAGTGCTCAGAGATGAGGCTGGCAGAGATAACAGCAATGCAGGGATTTATGGCAGGTGAGTGGCCACGGCTTGTAAGAAGAAGCAGGTAATCAGGAGTGGTGCCTTTTTAATACATCCTGCATTTCCTTGTTATTAATGGTAACGGGGAGTGCAAGGATGCTTAGAGATGAGAAAGAGGCAGCGGTCGGACGGAGTGTTTGCTGAGCCAATGAATCATTCAGAGTTAATGCAGACCTGGGAAACATTAGAAACCTTGTTATGTTTGTGCTGATGCAATATTAAAGAGCTTTTTTTTTTTTTTTTAACACAGAAATATGAATGGTAGGTTTACTGTTTTATTTTAAAATAAACAAGTCTCAGATTTAGTTTTGGAACTGGAGATTTTATTAAATTAGCCTCTAGCTTAAATAATACAAAAAACAGTAAGCAAATACTGGGATGTGCACGTTAGATTTCTATATTAGAAATGTGTTATTTATGTGTCCTAATAGAGAACTACAAGTAGGGAAAGAGCATTTTATACATAGGTTTGTTTCTGAGACACCATTACATCCCATAGACCAAAAGCATGCATGATGGGTTAATTGATGATCCTTAATTGGTCTTAGTTGTGAGTGTGTCTGAATGGCGGCATGTTTCTTTGTGGTCTTGTGACCTGGTGACCTCTCCAGGGTGTAAATTCGCCTCTCGCCTAATGATTGTTGGAGATGGAAACCAGCTCCCTATGACCCTGTCAAGGTTCTAGAGTTCTAGCATTTAATAATTAGATTGTACAATTTAAGATAAAAAAAAAATAGAAATGCCTTTCAAATCTATTTCATTCATTTTTTTGATATCTAGCTGTAAAGTTAATGTATTTGTTTATTCTGCTCTAAAGTCTTGCACTTTAAAATAACAGTCCATCAGAACAATCAACATGGAAATATGGGCTCGTTTTTTTATGCTGTTGAAAAGTAAATCTAAAATTTCTCTCGGCTATATTTTATTTTTGGATCCAGTAAATAAGAATTCAGCACATATCAAATGTTATTGGAGTTTTACTTTTTTGTTTTAGTCAGAAAAATGTCCCTCTTCTTTATATAGAAGGGGCGGGGCATAAAAGCTGTACTGGAACCAGCCACTAGGTGGTGTTTGCTTTATTTCGTCTCCAAGTTCTACGTTAAGTTTTTTTGATTTAATAGTCTCTATGTGAGATACATGTTCAAATAAAACTACATGAAAAGGCACGTGGATTATGAAGATTGGTTTTAAAGTTTTAGCGAGTTTTATGTGTTGATGCGCAACCGTCGGGATTCAGTCATAATTTTTCTGACAGTCAAATAAAAACCAGCATTTGCCAAACTTTAGTTAAATATTTACAAGTTAATTTGCATTTTAAAATGTAGTTTTGTTATAAAACTGGCTTTAAAATTGGATTTTAACTGGACAAAATATTAAAAAATAATGCTGTCTATTTTTAAGATATAAAGAAATAGTATTGAAATTGCCTATGGCACAACACACGATGCTTAAAATAGGCTGCATAAAGTCTTAACACAGAAATATAGCAATTCATTTTACTTTAATATAATATATGAACATTTACGCTTGTCTGTTTGATTTATAAATCATAGAATAGGGAGTGAAATTGCTTAAGCTAAAAATTTTCCATATTTACCCAGAGATATTCACGACTGAATATAATGTGTAAGATAAATGCAGCTGTGAAATATTGTCAGTGTGCTCTGTAATAAGGAGAGAAAATTACTTTATATGTCACGACAATTTTTTGCTGTGTTAGGCAAAATAAACACACAAATAGCTCTTATGTTCCACGTCCAATTAATCTAGGAGAAAAATCATAAAAAATAAAATAATAAAACAGTTTATTCAGATGTTTTTTTTTTTTACTTTTTTACGGGAGAGAAAAAATAACACAAAGGCAAAAAAAGATTAAAAAAAAAGACTCCTTGTTCTAGAGAGGGGAGTCCATTTGTTCGTCTAATAAAATGTCGGTGAAGCCTCCCAAGAGATCATTCTCATTTATTTTATACATGCGCTCAGGGTTTAGACCACTAGAGACCAAGAGTCGGTGCTTTTGTCCTACAGCAAGAAGGATGGAGGAGGTGGACTCATCCTTTTTCCAAACACCTATCTACCGACTCCTTCAGCTCAAGTGCATCTTTTTAAACCGTTTTCCCTGTTCGATTGGAATAAATGCAGGAAATAATTATAAAGTTAATGTTCCTAGGAGAGCTTTTTAAGCTGTGTTTAACTGTAAACGCCACTGTGGTGCACATAACGAGTGACATTGAGGCCATGACGGCATCAAGGAGACAAACTGGGCTGCATGGCTGTCTTCAGCTGTGTGCACTACAGAGCATCTCCATCTGGTTGATTCTCACTAAAAAGCCCCACACCCACCCCCCCATGTCCAACCTGTGCTCTTGGCTCTACTTTCTCTGCAGCTCAGACAGCGTGTGACGGCTTCACCTTGAGTGTCTGTGAAGCACCTCCCACTAATCTGTCCATCTCACAGCTGTGGGAGCTTGTCATCACAATAGGACACATTCCATCAATATAAACATCCCCCAAGTCAAAAACATACACATACAGGCTGCTGAAATACGAGTGACTTGTGAGTCAGCCTCGCTGTGGGTCAGAGAAACAGGGTGGAGAATAAACTGGAAACAGGAAGACTGGAATCTTCTCACTTCTGTTTTTGCAACACACTTCTTTTCTAGTAAATTCTCTGGAGTGTAGTCATGAATCTTATCTGAGCAGCGGGCTTGTCAAAGTCCCTGCCACAGAGGTGAAGAACAGTTCAAAGATGGAGGAAGTGGAAGGGAGGGAGGGAGGGAGGGAGGGAGGGAGGGAGGGAAGGAACCACCGCTGGTCCCGGAGCTGGAAATGGGACAGGATGGGCTGGAGTGTTTTGGAGCACGGTGGCTTGAGCGTGAAACATGTAAGCCCCGCAGTGCCAGCTGTGTTCTATTCTTAGCGCCTGCTGGTGTTGTATTATGTGTGCAGGGCGACAGAAAGCTGTGTGGGAACGAAGGATTGGCAGAAATGGACAGTAACTGGTGCCGTCAAATACCTCAGATAGCTGGAAAGTTAGCAGACGTTTACAGAGACGCATATTAACCAGGTTACTGAAACTTTCTAATGATTATCAAAGTATGTCACAAAATCCAAAATAATGCGACAGTTTCCTTTAAATTACAGAATATATTTGAAGTTAATATACTTATGGTTTTTGTTGCCCATTTAAAAAAAAATCTGATTTGAGCGCTTGTTATACGACTGATTTCTTTACTTTAATATGATCGTTATCAAATAAATCTACTGTAAAAATAAGTATTTCCTGAAAAGTCTCCTTTTCCTCCCAGTGACATTTACTAAATGAACTTATTTCTTAAGGTTTTTTTTTTTAAAAACAAGTTTGAAATTGTGCATCTTCAACACATCAGGGAATCGACTGTTTAGAGTTAAACATTTCAAGCAAAAACACTTTTCACATTTGAGGGTTAATTATTTGATTTTCTCTATTAGTATTTACCTCTCCCGCCCCTACTAACACACACACACACACACACACACACACACACACACACACACACACACACACACACACACACACACACACACGTGTGTTTTGGTATCCTTATGGGGACCGTCCATTGACTTCCATTGATTTTAGTAACTAGATTTATACCTAACCCAAACCCTTTTCCTAACCTTAACCATTACTGATCTATAACTAACCCTAAGACTAACTAAAACTCTATTCACACCATACCTATAAACCTAACCCCTAACCCTAAAAAGGGGAGTCCCCCTCATGGGGACCAGGCTTCGGTCCCCACAAGAACCCTCGGACCCCAGAAAGATAGTAAAAGTCAGGAAACGGGTCCCCAGGAGGTCAGAAATACAAACCCACACACACACACACACACACACACACACACACACACACACACACACACACACACACACACACACACACAAAAGTGTGTTTTGATATCCTTATGGGGACCGTCCATTGACTTCCATTGATTTTAGTAACTAGATTTATACCTAACCCAAACCCTTTTCCTAACCTTAACCATTACTGATCTATAACTAACCCTAAGACTAACTAAAACTCTATTCACACCATACCTATAAACCTAACCCCTAACCCTAAAAAGGGGAGTCCCCCTCATGGGGACCAGGCTTCGGTCCCCACAAGAACCCTCGGACCCCAGAAAGATAGTAAAAGTCAGGAAACGGGTCCCCAGGAGGTCAGAAATACAAACCCACACACACACACACACACACACACACACACACACACACACACACACACACACACGCGTGTGTTTTGGTATCCTTATGGGGACCGTCCATTGACTTCCATTGATTTTAGTAACTAGATTTATACCTAACCCAAACCCTTTTACTAACCTTAACCATTACTGATCTATAACTAACCCTAAGACTAACTAAAACTCTATTCACACCATACCTATAAACCTAACCCCTAACCCTAAAAAGGGGAGTCCCCCTCATGGGGACCAGGCTTCGGTCCCCACAAGAACCCTCGGACCCCAGAAAGATAGTAAAAGTCAGGAAACGGGTCCCCAGGAGGTCAGAAATACAAACCCACACACACACACACACACACACACACACACACACACACACACACAAAAGTGTGTTTTGGTATCCTTATGGGGACCGTCCATTGACTTCCATTGATTTTAGTAACTAGATTTATACCTAACCCAAACCCTTTTCCTAACCTTAACCATTACTGATCTATAACTAACCCTAAGACTAACTAAAACTCTATTCACACCATACCTATAAACCTAACCCCTAACCCTAAAAAGGGGAGTCCCCCTCATGGGGACCAGGCTTCGGTCCCCACAAGAACCCTCGGACCCCAGAAAGATAGTAAAAGTCAGGAAACGGGTCCCCAGGAGGTCAGAAATACAAACCCACACACACACACACACACACACACACACACACACACACACACACACACACACACACACACACACACACACACACACACACACACACACACACACAAGGGTGTTTTGGTATCCTTATGGGGACCGTCCATTGACTTCCATTGATTTTAGTAACTAGATTTATACCTAACCCAAACCCTTTTCCTAACCTTAACCATTACTGATCTATAACTAACCCTAAGACTAACTAAAACTCTATTCACACCATACCTATAAACCTAACCCCTAACCCTAAAAAGGGGAGTCCCCCTCATGGGGACCAGGCTTCGGTCCCCACAAGAACCCTCGGACCCCAGAAAGATAGTAAAAGTCAGGAAACGGGTCCCCAGGAGGTCAGAAATACAAACCCACACACACACACACACACACACACGTACACACGTGCAAATTACCAGCAATTCACACTTTTCACAACACGTGTTTATTTCACTCTTTACTGATACAGTGCTAATTGATATTAATATAGTTCAACAACAAAATGTTACTTAATTCACAAAAAAACAGAAAAAGCGTTGAATCGTTCTGATTTAATTTACCATGTTTATCCAATTAATTTATTATGTTCATCTTAATTAGGGCTAATTTTAGCAACCACTTTATGATTTAGGACAGTGGCATATTTGGTGTTTTGGCTTAAAATGGATGGATGGATAATGGATAAAGACTTTTAGTTAATTTAATGTTTAATGTCCTGAATGCACCCCACAGTGGTGGCGAATACACTCACTTGTCTTTGCTAATTCTGCTAATCAGAGATATTTACCTTCATTTACTTTCACCTGTCTGATAAATCAGTAAAAACTATTGCACAGTGGCAGTAAAGCTTTTACTCATATGATCATAGATCCACTCTAAAATCTTTTCAAAATAAAACCATGACAGCAGATTGTTGGAATAAATAAATAGGGACGACGTGCGCCCATTGACTTTTATTGTACCAAAATGAAGCCATTAATTTGTTTGTTTATATTCTTGGATCCAGAGTTTGCACATCAGAGTTGCTAGTCTAGACTTAAAGAACATTTAGAAACCAGAAGTCAACATCTGGAACAGTTATCAGAGCTGGTTTGTGTTTTGAAGTTAAATAATGGTCCCATTTGCTTACAAGGAGGGGGCGGGACTTAAAAGCCGCTATTAAGTTTTAGATGTTGTGTTGAAAAATGCACCCCTGCCTGAAAAAGCACAGTGGTGCTTTGGAAACTTATTTGGTTCTGCAGACAGTAGCTGCTGTCGTTGTTGGATTAATGATTCAAATTTGTATATTTTATTATTTCTTTGACTATTTCCCATTTTTAATAAATTAGCTGTTGTTCTTTACACATTTATCCATATCGTCTGTGATTTTCACTGCAGATTAAAATCACCTAAAGCGTCTGTTGCCACTTGACTGAGCCCAACATCATCCCATATGCATAGATAAATCCCAGAAACAGATAACGTTGGTGAAGCTGGGGGCTTGAGAGCCATCATACAGGAGTTGCGCTTATCTCTGGGAGATTTGTTTCTAGTCTCTTCACCTAAATGCGGACATATTGACAAAGATAATTTTTTTTTGGAGGAGAGGTATTGTCCTGCTTGTAACTGGGCAAATATTTTCTACAATCCAGACAGCTTTGCCAATACCACGGTTGGCTGCGATTCAACAGCAGTTAGAGCACTCTTAGGTTAAAGGGTGTCAGCGCTGCAGAACAAGAGGGGATAGAGAAAACAATAATGTTGTCTGCCGTGCTGTTGCAAATTCTAATTATCATGTGTTGGTCTTCCATTGAGAGATTATCTGCGACTAACAGGATGGGTACTTGATGAGAACAAACACATTATACACAGACTGTTGATTCACAATCGTTTGTGGTGCATTGATTCTCCTTGCTCTGCCAAACGGCGCTTTCTCCCACCATGAATTAGACAGATGCTCATGATTTTTCAGATGCTAATGAAAATTTGTACAGCTCAATTTCAGTCCTGGCTTACTTTGTAGAATAAATGGACAGTGCAGTTCAACAGAGAGACACAATGGGTTCGATAGAGTCTTTATCAGACATGACGGACTCGTCTTAGAGCCGCAGGGTTAATGGTGTGATAAAGATGTAAACATATCTGCTGATAAGCGGAAATGGAAATAGGAGCCTGTTCGTGTTTTGTGTTGATTTGAAGAAGCCTTTAAGTTTTAAAGCACTACCACTCCCTTTTAGGAAACAAACAGATTTGAAACAGTGCTCTGGAAAGTTGCGAGTTTGAAACCTGTTGAGGAATGACCACTGGAGGAGTCAACAGCCCGGACGTGTCTATGTCCTGCACATTCACACTGATTTGCAAAGGTTATTGTTTCCCTATTTTTCTTTTTAAAATTGATTATTTCCTGTACCGAAGGAAACTAAGTAACGACCTTTGCTTGGCTATTATTTTATCTGAAACAGCATCCCTGCAGATGAAAATCAATGCAGGAAATTACAAACTAAATGAAATGTTTTTCCAGACTGTATATGCTCCATTTGCACAATTTCGAGAACAATCAGACTTGGGACTGCTTGTCGCCGCTTCAGAAGCTACCATGCAGTGCTAATTGTATAATTACTGGATTGAATATTTTAAAAATACAAGTTAAATAGTTCCCTTGCTGTTCTCAGTGACTAATCCTATAAAGCAATCATCATCAGCAGCATTTGAGCTCATAAATTCCAGCTGCAAGGTAACAAACTCTGGTGTAGTTCTGCTCCTGAAACACACACAAACACACAGTCCTGTGATTTTACAGGAAAGTAAACAGAGAAGTATATAAAATGTTATATTTCTACTGTAACCCTGGAGACTGAAATCTCTAAACTGGAATACCTTACTGAATTCCTACAGATGTTGTATGTTGCCTAGCAACTGTTTCTGTGTCTTCTGTTTTTCTTATTAGTCTTTCTCATTTTTTCTTTCTTTGTTTAAATCTCTAAATTCTCCCCATATTTTTGTGTGTGTGTTTTTTCTAAATCTTAGAAATGACAGTCAGGAGAAAAGTAAAACGGGTTTATGTATTTTCGTGGGAATAATTGAGACTAACCGGGACCGGTGCTTCGACCTGTCCCTTAACGGTGTTAAAACCGCCTGATGCTGCAGCCCTGGTGTTGTTGGATTTGACAAACGGTTTGGCATCTCGTCTCACAGATGTGGCACTGCCACTGCACTTGATGTCTCTCGCTGCACCTCTCTCTCTCTTTTCTTTGTGTCAGGTGGGAAGTCGCAGCTTGGTGGAGGCTCTCTGTGACGTGATTGGCAGCTCTATCTGTCACTCAGCCCATGGGACTCTCGCTGCTCTAATTAGGTCGCTTGGCTCGCTCACCTCCCAGGGCTGGATGCTACAGCAGAACACAGATCAAATGACAACCCCTTGTTTTGTGGGGACTTTTAAAGGTGGTGGCAGAAGGCAGAGGAAAAGCATCTGTTTTGTGTCTGCAGCCTTCTCGCTGCACACACTTGGCGCTTTTGTCTCACTTGTGCTGTACAATAATGTGCATTGCTCTTCATTTGTGTTGCAAAATGCCAGAGGGGAGTACGACTCCTTGTGGGTTAATTTGATTTCAGCGGGTTAATTGATGAAGGGGGGGAGTCAATGCCTGCTCTTATTTCTGCCACTGGCTGTTCTAATTGGTGACTTCTCAGCATTTAGTATCATAATCTCAGCTCATATTTATACTCTTATTTCAAGGAAAATAGTGACATTAATATTGCAAGTCTTTGTTCACCTCTGATTTGTGTGTGTGCGTGACACCATGGTTACTCTGGGAACAGAGAGAGTGTTTTTTTATGCAGCAAAAACAATCACGCAGTAACTGCGACTGTATGGGAAACACAAAGGAAGAACAGCTACTGAATCTGTCTGCAGTCCAACATAACAAAATACAGCTTTAACAAACCACTGGAGACTAAAATATATCAAACTGTGAGTTTTCACATGGCAGATTCCTACCTTTACTGTTTAAAAACACAACATGCCATCAATAAAGACACTGTTTTGTAGATAAATAGGGAGTAAACTGCATGACTTTCACATAAAAATGAGTTCTATGTTACGTCTTAAGTGCCGTATCTTGAACCATCTATGCAGGAACAGTAAACAGACTCAGATATCAGAGCGCTTAAATCACAAGTAGGCGGTTTGAATCACGGCACTGTTGGAATCAGGAACAAACAGAAAGCGATCCATATAAGCTGGTAAAATATATTTGAAGATAATTATGAAAAACAAATTCCTGGAATGAATAACAGAGGAAGTTTCATGCATCTGAAATACAAAAAAAAGAGCGTCTTATCTAAAGATTCTCGAGCATCACAAGTGATCTCAACAGACTCTCTAGTATTGGCAATCTCTCAAGTGTCTGAACTGATTTGACGTGGATGAGAAAGGGATGCCATTGTGACAGAGTAAGTGTTTTGCATGTGCCAGAGTAGGTAAAACTGCTGATACAAGCTGTCTCTCAATAGCCTTAAGTGCATTCTTTGTCAGACCGTGAGGCTCTTCTGCTGCTGTGAGAATCCTAAAGAAGTGGCACACATCTCAGAGACAATTCTCCTGTCCCTTCACTTCCCTTTGATACTGTATTAACCGCATATCCACTTAGATGCAGGCTCAAACAACCACAACAGCTGCATTAGTGGCTCTTCAGAAAGCTCAAATATACAGACTAAATCCATGCTGTTTTAAAGGTTGGACATTAAGATTTATTGACAGGAGTGGGCAGCACACAGTGGTTGGCTTTGGTTTTAAGGTTGACTGTGTGTAGAATATGCATATGGGTGTTATTTGTGATGGACTGACATCTTGTTTAGACCCCTTATGATACTGAACAAGGTAAAATAGATAGAGATCAAAAACAATGATGAATTCGATGAACCTGTTTGAGTTGGCGGTGAAATTAAGCTCTCATCTCACTGGGCTGCGACTGTAGGTGAATGGCTTGACAAAAAATGTGGGAAAACATGCAAATTTTTAGTTAGCTTGACATCTTTAAAGAGGCCATTTCACACAAATTTTATGACTTTGTCGTTATTTCTGAAGTATTAATCTGTAACATGAAACATTTTTAAAAAACTTTAGGAAACACTGATTTACAGCTGTTTCAATCGTAAAGATTCGGCTGCTTCGTCTGCAGCTCGTTAATATTCATTGTACAAATTTGCTGGACTCAGATTGGCTAACAAACTAGCCTATGAGAGCAAGGTATACTGTTTCCTGCCCCGCTGCACATGGCAAAAGCACATGTAGTCTCTTCTGGTTTGATACGTCTTATGCTACAGCTTTTAGCCAGCAGCATGCTAGGTGTGGTTTCAACTGCAGGAGCTGATGATACTAACGAGCAAAGGATATAAATACAGGCCGTTCGAACTCGGGTTTTATCACCACCTGCGTAGTTTGAGAGATTAAAACTGAAAGAGAAGTTGTTGACCTGTTTTCACACCCACTATGAAGGTAAGAACACCCGTGGAGCTAAAATATTCAACAGAAACCTCAGAAAACCTGCTTTTAATGGAAGGGCCTCTTTAAGACAGTTTTGGTGCATTTCAGACCAACAAATAAACTGCAACATTTACAGGAATGTCATCTAAATTAGATTGTGGCAATTTCATCACAGAGTGCCCAATTTGTTCCTTATCTCGTTCTTTTTATTTGCACTCTCTTTTCGGTCTTCAGTCAGTCTCGAGATAGTTTTTAACCCCTCCTTTCCACCGGACGCGTTAGCAGCGCATAATGTCAGTGAAGCGTAACAGGCCTCTGATAGCTACCATTAAAGTCAATGGAACCGTTTCCACCGGCGCGAAGCAGCACAAATTGGACACGTCTCAGAAGCGTAGTGTTGCAGCCTTTACGCGGCAGTTCTATTTTTTACGCACTACGCTTCTAAAACACATCAAGCTCAGCAGTTTAGTTTGGACCAGACAGGAAATCAGGCGTTCGTACCCAGACGTTTCAAAATAAAAGAGCACGTGCAAATTTCCATTTGCTTGACTACAAAAAAATAAATTACTTGTGTCGAGTTTGAAGTCCGTAGGTGGTGTGAAGTAAACCACATACCTTCTGAATACACGTTGTCATCTTTCTCCGTGCTTGTTGTTGTGTGTACTGATGAAATCACGCGTGATTTCGCAATTCTCCTGTGATCTCCCAGGACCAGCTAGATGGGACGCTTTTGCGAGTGATAAGCATCTAAAATGATCCTGGTGGGAAGGGACATGCTGCTGATTTCACGAGTAAAACTCGTTGCGCACTTAACGCGTCCGGTGGAAAGGAGGAGTCGGGTTGTGTCACTTTCCTTGTACTTTCTGACTGGCCGACACTAAATGTAGAAGGATTTCAGATCCCTGCAACAACTCTTGACTGTTTCGTGAGAAAACGTGTCTTGCAAATTTTTCGGACACATTCAAAACTCCAGTGACTCGAGAGCGAGGCCCTGTGATTCACCCCAGTTAATCGAGAACCTTTAAGACCATTTGAGATTTTATCTACATTTATCTCAGTGTTGAAAAGCTCCTTCAAGTTCTGGAGGTTTTTGAAAGGAAAAACAAGTCAAGCAAAAAATATTTTCAACCTGCAAAAGCATTCCTGAAAGGTGTATTTCAAGTGTGCGTGTGTTTTTTTTTTTCTTTCAGCCTTGCTGTCTAAGTAATGGAAGGCTGCACCTTCATTTTAGAGCTTCTGGGCTTTAAACAAAGTGCAGTGTTTACTCTATGCATCTTCCAGGCTTTTAGAGCTGCAGAATGACAAACATTTTCAATTACAAATGGAATCCTCTTCACTGTTTATACCATATGTTTTCAAACTTAGCTTAGTTCTCGCTGTTTAGTAACACATGCCAGAGATTAAAGTAGTGACTTCCATATTTCTTTTTGATTACAAGCATGTTTCTAGTGCACTGGGGCTGAACTCTCATTGGGACACAAATTACGTCTTTCAGGGTTGGACTTGGCTCACCTTTTTGTTCAGAGCTTAGTTTCAGCACAAACAAAGATAAATAGTCAACCTTAGATTATTAAATATAAGGAGCAATGTCTTTTCTGTTAATGCAAAAATATTCAGGGAAGTATATTTTATGGAAATCAGTTGTATTTTCTCAGTTTTCTTGACAAAAAGACATCAAGAGAGTAACAAAAAAAAAAAAAAAAAAGAGAGCACTAGATACTCCGTGGAGGATTCAATAGGCATCCGTGTCTGCGAGTAGGTGCAGAGAGATGAGAGGGAGAGTGAAGACGAGAAAGATAATAGAGGTGAGGGTAAGGTCAAAGCTTCAGTCCGTCTCGGCAATTGAAGGAAAAGCTCTTGTTTTCGGTTCTGCACTCAATCAGAGACTGAACCAGCCAACCTACTGAACAAAGTTCTCGCAGGAGTTCAGGTTTTATTGACAGTGAAACAAAATCCCCCATTTTCCCCCCCCCCTCTCAGTGTCTTTTTGTTTCCTTTTTACCCTCGTGGTTGTGTTTTAAAGAGGCGGAGAGGGAGCTTTGATTTCCTGAAGCATAGCAGGGGAAACGTTCAGCTTTGGCTACGTGTTCGCTTTGATCTTGAGGAATATGAAGTTTGATCAAAAAACTATCATCACCTCGACTGAATCAAAAAAAAAAAAAAAGAGAGAGGACATTTCTGACAAGTTCATCTTTCACAGATTATTAGTAATAAAACTTGCTTATCCTGTTTATTGTGACGCTTTTTTGTAAATTTGCCTCATTTGCCAGCTGAAATTCTATAACCGAAAATAAATTCTCTAATTATTATGTTTTATCCAGGATTAAAGAATGTAATTTACTAGTAGCAGTTAAATACAATTAGGAGATCATTTATTTAATTTATTCATTGCACTGTTTTATTTTTGAGGCTTTTTTCAGCAAACTCAGTAATAATATCAGTTGTATTCACAGTGTTGACATGTTTTCTTTAATGTGTTACAAGTGTTAATACACTTATAATAAATATGAGAACTAGCTATTTGTTCTGATGGTGACAAGCTGCCATTCGTGCTTTAAACGCTCACATTGATGTAGGTACATGTGTGTGAAAAGGCTGAACTGAGCCTGCTGAAATGCACACAGGCAGATCTCAGCTGTCTTTTTTGACATGTAGCTGGACATCAGCTGGGAAATATGTCTGCCTCCTGATACGTGTCACCGTTTTCTAGCACTTCTGGTCTGCACATCCTCACAGCTGTTCTGCGTGATGTGGGCGGGCATCATTCTCCGTGTATGTGTGTGCGGGCATGTATTTGGATCTGCCTGTGAGCTTGTAACTGCAACTCTGTTCCCCCCTTTTTTCCTGCTGCAGCTAATCCTTCACGGACGTTCAGCAGGGTGCAGAGACAGGCAGCCAATGAGTAAACAGCACCTCTATTTGCACAGGTTAAACTGATTTAACCAGAAAATGTCAATTATATAAACTGTATCACTGTTAGTCTGATTCCTGCACTAAAAAGTAAACAGATTTTAAAGCTTTACTGCCAATAGGCAAAAAGTGGGCGAGAATGTTTCCGCCCGTTTCTGTGTAAGTGTGTGTGTGTGTGTGTTTATTTGTCTGTAGTTTTAACATCAAATATCATTCTATTGGATGGATTTTAATGAAACGCAGAAAATACCCTTTAGATGTTTATCTACTTCTGATTAAATGCTAGACCTTTAATTTTTAAAGGTATTTCTTATTTGACATTGTAGAATAATGCATGAAACTAGTTGCACACTCATGTTTTTAAAAGGGAACATTTCTCTGTGATGATTTAACATGCAGTGAATGAAATGTATTTTGAGATCTTATAATCAGTCCGTAAGCTTTTAATGATACTGTATTCAGTAGGGATGCAACGATACCACTTTTTTCAAACCGATACGATACCGATACTTGAATCTGAATACAAAAAATGCAATGAATTGAAAAAGACAGGTTTTGTTTTCTTCTCTGCTTGTTACAAATGATGGTGAACTCGATAAAAAACTAAAATATTAATAAAAATGAGCACAAAACACAAATTTAAAGTGAAAAATAACATTTTTTTGTGAAGTTATTGCAGAGTTTCCACTTTTTAAGTATTAGGGTATTGAATAAAAAACCGATATTGATACAAGTACATTAGAATGGTATCGACCCAGATACCCGATACTAGTATCAATATCGGCATCCCTAGGATTCAGCTTACACTGTTGATTAAAGTATATTTTCTCTATTCATAGATTATTAAACAAGTGACAGAAGCTCCACTCTAATAAAAATATATTTCCAAGTGGGACTTTTTTCTTAAATGTGTAAGAGAAGAAGCCCATTAATCAATCAGTTCACATGAGAGTGTGTTTTGCTGTGCAGCTTTCAGTTTGAAGACTTTCCCTCTCATCATGTTCCCTCCATATTCAGTTGCATCAGACAGCTGTGCTAAACACTGGAGGAACTTTTGACATTGACTGGGAGTGACGAGGCAGTGCAAGCAGATGTCTTTCTCTTTGCTTTAGGACAAACAGCATCCTTGACCTTGTCATGGCTAATTTTAGGGCTTGGCTTTTCACAGTGCCAATGTTTGTATCTTTCATTACACACGCTGTCATTACAGGAGGGACATGCTTGTAATTATGGATGCATTCTGTAGTTGGGATGCCTGTGGGTGTCATGTGCATGCTTTGGTGTACATTGAGTTTAAAGATGTTGCATTGCATGCTGCAAATCTGTTGATTGGAACAGGAGTTTCAACTAAACGCCAAAAAGAAATCAGGATGAATCCACGTTGTTTTGCAAACGCGCTACAGAAGCAGATTTGAACTGTTTTCCTTCAGTCGTCAAAGCCGAGGAGAGTTCTTCTCTCGATCCACCTCAGCATACTGCAGGCTTTGTTTTCTCCTTTCTACCTGTCGCTGTGCTAAAATGGGGCAGTATTAGTTGTTGTCAGATGGCTCAGTGCCAGTGCCAGTGTTCCAAACATGGTCCTCACAGCTGGGTGAACACAAGAGAGAAGAGAGGGCAGTGCAACACACCAAGCGACGCAGCCTCTCACCTCTGCACGCCAGATCTCTTTACTGCTCAGTACTTTTGTGCATGCGGCTCATTCATAAACAAATACACAAGCAAACATACTAAAGTTCTGAATAGATATAAGCATAAGGGTGATGTTTTCTATATTTGGCTTTATACAGATGTAAACTAAAACATCATGAATGAAAAAAGAAATTATTGGCTTTTGGTATGTTTTTAGTCACTGACCCCTCATCTTGTGTGGTGGCTTGATGTGTGTTTCACCGCTGGCTCTCCTGGTGTTCATTGTTCACTTAATTTCCTTTGCTGAAGGCCATCTTTTACGGTTTGCAGTCACTCTGCAGGTGGTTTCTATTTTATTCCAGAACGAAGTGAAATTGTATTTTCTGTGATGTTCTGACAACGTACACAGGAGATATTAAATGGTCTTAAACATTTATGAGGGTCATAGAAATATGGCAGAAATACGCTGTAATTTAACCATGTTGGGGTAGTTACTGAATAAATTATCTTTATCTGATGGACTCTTTTCAAATAAAATACATAGTTTGAACACCAAGAGTATTTTCTTAAGAAAAATTAACGTTAGAACAATAACACTTGATTTATTCAACAAACATCTTCTGATGCATCCGCTAAATTCAGGTGTTTGACGTTCCTCTTCATTAGCTTTTATTAATAAATGTTTACTGACATTTACCTCTGAAATTATTGGTTTTCTTTTTAGCATCATGGAAAAAAACAACAACAACAAAAAAAAAGGATCAAGCTAATTAGTTTTTGAGTCAATTTCAGCCAGTTGTTTGGTTTGTAAAATGTCACTAATGGAGCGAAATGACCTTCAGTCTTTCACTCGTCTCAGAATGATGTCTTGTTTTGTCTGCAGCACTGAAAGACAAGTTCTCTACCTTTGGTCAAGTTAAAAGTAGAAAAGATTGTTGATGTTTTTCAGCTTTAAGAAATGCAGAAGCAATTTCTGGAATTTAACCTACCAGCAAATCAATTCATTATTGTTTCTCTCTATTTCTCAGCCTGCTTTGGGTTGCAGGGGGGTGGGGGGTTGCAGCCTGTCCCTGCTGTAATTGAGTGAGAAGCTTGGAGCTCAATGGGGAAATCGACTGTCCATCACAAACCAAGTCAGACCCACATAAGACAAATAACCGTGCACACATGCAGTTATTGGAATAACTAATTCAACTAATGTGCATGTATTTGGACTTTGGACAGAGAACATGCAGACTGCAAACAGCCAATAGTCAAAGTTTATAATGGAGTTTTATAAGTAACATTTAACCGTCAAGGAAGTTCTGATCTTCAAATTCTTCTTTTTTTAACTTTTATCCCTTTCATCTACCATATCATAGATTTCCTGAAACATGGACTTCATGTTGGAGTGTTCCAGCTGTGTGTCACGGCTCAGAGCGATCCTGATGTTGAGTCTTAAAGTGATTAAAGGCTAGACATATCAAAAATATCAAAACTATTATGCTCTTTTTTCCAGTAATTTTCTGAACGACTTGCGAAACTGGAGATGCTTAAACATGTTAATCCTGCCCCTCAGCAAACACACAAACAGAGGACGGAACCTGCCAGAAAATTTATCTTCAAGTCACAGCATCTGGCTGTCACTTGGTTACTTATTGCATGTTTGGGGACTCGACTGTATCTGCATATGCTCTTGACTACAACACACTAATAAAGCTTCCTTTCCAAGCATCTGTCAAATACACACAGAGCTCTGACTTCCTTCTTTTCTTTTTAAAATGACAGTGTATTAAAGTGTGATGTGGATTTGTAAAAACAATAGATTTGGATTTGTTGTGTCCTCATATATTTACATTTATCTATTGTCTATACTCATTTTATCCTGTTCAGGGTCACAGGAAGTTGATTTGTACCAGATCCCCTGCCCATCATAAGGTCATATAAAGACAATCAGTCACATGCACATCCAGGAAGATTTAAAAGAAGAATCCCTGCCAGATGTTAAACCTTCTTGCTTTGAGGAAACAATGCCAACTCATATATTTGAGATAAAATTGCAGGGTTGGAAGCAAAGCAGAACAAGAATGATGGTTGAAATGTTCAGAATTCCCCACAAATACATTTATGTGTTTGAACTTGAGCCTTATGAACTCACCTGCACCCAAGACATTTTATATTTAGTTTGTAAGATGTTTAAGGTCTTTTTCTGTGCAAAGGTTAGCTGTTTCCACATGGAAACCGTCTCTGCCTTTGGGATAGTTTTTTATACAGTATGTTGAACAATGTCTATACTATACTGTGAAAAATAAATAACAAAACTGTTTTTAGGCCAGCATATGCAGAATAATAATAACATAAACAATGTAGCTTGAACTGTTTGGTGCTGCAGAGCTTTAATTGTTACTCTCTTTTTTTCCAGGCGGAGTTGACTGGCATTAAATGGCGATGCTACAGCTTCCGTGGAAGCGGCGAATACGGGCCTGTGATCTCTGCCCCGGCTCAGGACGACCCAGTCCTACGCAGTTTTATGCGCTGCGTGCAGGCCAACCTGCTGTGCGTGTGGCGACGCAAAATCAAGCCTGATGCCAAGCAGTTGTGGATCTTCTGGTGGGGAGAAGAACCCGACCTCTCCAACATCATTCATCATGAGCTAGAAGGTAAAAAATGGATAAGAGAAAAGAAAGATTGGGCCATCCTGCTTTATCAATCGCTGTTATTTTCCTCATTTTCATCTTAGCTTCCATTGTACTCTGAAAGTTTGAAGTCAGCTGCATAATTTAATTGCTTCTTTTTGTAATACTGCTGTGGATTATGTGGAAAATTAAACAGGGAATTCATCCATTTTGTGATTTTAGAAGATTTTATAAAAAACTGACACATAAATAGTCAATTATATCATATTATTATAGTATATTATATGGTAGATTTAAAGGGTAGGTCACATTTGTTGATGTGGGGCTTTGTTGAAAGATTCTAAACGACCTGCACTTTGAATGACCTCAGTTTAGAAAAACCAAGTTTAATTCTGAACAGACCGACAAGCGAACTGCTAGTCTGACGTAGAGCAGATTATTTCTTACTTAAAACAACTCTAATGTCACAAACTTCATCAGTTTTTGATTACAGAGATGTAATCAAATCAGATCAAAGCAGATGTAATTATGGTAGAGAAATGATATCAGTCTTGTTGTAAGTGCCTCAGGTTGCACTTGAAGGACTACGGCTAGCTGCTGCTGTCAAATAACCACAGAACTTTACTTGGAATAATTTTTTTGTAAAACCTTTAGATTGTAATCAGTTTTGATCCCACTGTTATTCACGAACATTTTAAGGTTTTTTGTGAGCGCACAATAGCAGCTAGTTATAGCACGTTACTTTGAGCAGGAATATGATGATATTTCTTTTTAAATAACTTGTAAATGATTTCAATGTAAAAGTTTCGTATGACTTAGAGTTGTTTTCAGACAACAACAGGCTTCTTTGGTCTTGGACCTGCTTGGACTAGCTGCTAGCTTGACAATAAGTTTAGAATGAAAACATATTTCTCCTGATTGTGATTGTTCAAAGAGGTATCTCAGGTCTATAGTGTGTTATTATCTGTGTATAATACACTACAGAAACTGTAGAGCCTGACAAATAGTCAATATTCAGATCATTTAGTCTACTGCACATTTGAGATGCATGCTGTTTGTTCGAAACACTTTCCAGGACATTGATCTGTTTTGTTTGAAATGCTGCTATTTCGGAGCTTCATACAGCACAAATGCAAAGCGTGTTTGGTTAACGGCCCGGACATTTTTTTAATGCTGCTTCAGGAGGATTGTTGTGATAAAGCACAGAGCAATCGAGGTGATATTTCTTGCTAGTATTTACTGAATGTGTGAATGTGTGTGCGTTAGTGTAAATTACACAGAGATATCTCACTTTGGAGAGTGCTACTGTCAGCATTATTGTCCCTATTTATAGAGACATTTGCATTATCTCTCTGTGCACGTGTGTGGTAGTCCAACATATCGACTAAGCCTCAGGAAGACAGAGAAAGGAGGAAACAGGAGAGGGATTATAATGGGCTTGGTTTAGCTGAACAACAGCCGGGAGGGGAAAAAGCAGGTATATTGGTTTGAGAGGTTGAAGCAGTGGAGAGAATTTCACTCTTCAGTTACCTAATAAACTGACTTGATGTGAAAAGGCCTCTTAGGTGCTGCAGTAACTATTTGCCAAATGTTCTTACTGCTGCAGGGAGAGCCCTTTACTCTGTACAAACATGTAGCAGAGGGTTATATATTTGCATCAGGCTGTACTTAATTACATCACCCAGCTCTAATATGATCCGTTCTCCCTGAATAATGCATTTTGCTGTACTTATTGATTTGGAAAGATCTACACAGGCTAATAATGATCACAGTAACACGCACAGAGCCACTGTTGTGAGTGCAGTGGCAGCAATTTGATTTTCAAAGCAAAACTTCATTACCTGAAGCCATAAAACGAGAAATTTTAGCATTACCTCACCAATTTACACGCTGCTAATGGCTCCCTAAAATATTGATTATGGTTTTGTTTGACTAGCACACCAAGGTCCAATAAAGTTGACAATAACCTGGACTATTCAATTACATTTTATGGCTATTGATTTGTAACCATTGCAGTTGTGTGCCCATTTGAACCAGTCATTGTCTATTTATTCATGCAGACCATGAGGATATAATCACTAATATAATGTTTACTGAGCACTTGTTTCCTTATATTTGTTTATTTGTATTTACAAAACAAACGTAAAAGACGTTTGTAATGTGGATGTTGGTCATTAACACTGTCAAAAAATTTTAATTCTAATCTCTTTGTGTCCAGAAATATTTCAACATGGTATTTGTTGTTTTGCTAAACAGTCTTTTTTCCACATGGAAACACAGTTTTTCTAAAATTATTGACAGGCCTGTTGCGAAAATACACTAAAAACTGTAAACAAGCATTAGAAGGGTTGTTGGTGATGTCAGACAGTCGATATGATGTCATCCTTGTGAAAAGTTGTTCATTTTGGCTGTTTACACAAAATAGTGTTGTTTAGATGATTTTTCACTCTGGAACTTTTTGTCCCCTGAAATGGCAAAAAGTTTTTGTGAAATACTGTTTTCGTGTGTACGGGACTTTATATATATATATATTTTTTTTTTTTCTGTAGTAAGTTTGTTAAATTATTCTGAAGTAATGGAAACAAATAATTCTAAACCAACAACAAAAGAAACAAACTGGTTTTCGATTGTCTTGGCAAAAGACAAATAGCTAAATAAATAAAAAATGGCAACAATTACAACTGCAGTGGTATATTTGCACCTAAAAAGCATGAAAACAGTGAGGGAATAAATCAGGACAGCTAATATACTAAGTACTGGTATGAAAATATTTAATTCAACAGTATTTTGTCTATATCAGTATCAGCTTAAATCAGCTACTCCTAATGAAGGACATTTAATCTCAGTGTATCACACTTGATTTATTTAACAGTATTCATATTAGAACATGGCATTACATTTTGTTTTACTGTGAAAATATCAATTATCTCTATAGAGTTTGGAATTAATTAAAAGTCCGTAAGGTTAAGCCCCTAAAAAAACAGAAAGAGAAACTAGAGTTTAGCAAATACCAGGAAACTGAATAATATGTAGAACTCCAGTCTTAACATCAGGATCTTATACATTAGAGTAATTTCACATTCTCAGCTGTGGGAAGCCTTTGTGAGCAAATATGGGCTCTTGAGATGGATTGCTCTAAAACACTGCTGATTTCCACTTATTAACACAGAAAGACACACACACACACACACACACCCAAGTGTGTTTTGTTATCCTTATGGGGACCGTCCATTGACTTCCATTGATTTTAGTAACTAGATTTATACCTAACCCTAACCCTTTTCCTAACCTTAACCATTACTGATCTATAACTAACCCTAAGACTAACTAAAACTCTATTCACACCATACCTATAAACCTAACCCCTAACCCTAAAAAGGGGAGTCCCCCTCATGGGGACCAGGCTTCGGTCCCCACAAGAACCCTCGGACCCCAGAAAGATAGTAAAAGTCAGGAAACGGGTCCCCAGGAGGTCAGAAATACAAACCCACACACACACACACACACACACACACACACACACACACACACACACACACACACACACACACACACACACACACACACACACACACACACACACACACACACACACACCCAAGTGTGTTTTGTTATCCTTATGGGGACCGTCCATTGACTTCCATTGATTTTAGTAACTAGATTTATACCTAACCCTAACCCTTTTCCTAACCTTAACCATTACTGATCTATAACTAACCCTAAGACTAACTAAAACTCTATTCACACCATACCTATAAACCTAACCCCTAACCCTAAAAAGGGGAGTACCCCTCATGGGGACCAGGCTTCGGTCCCCACAAGAACCCTCGGACCCCAGAAAGATAGTAAAAGTCAGGAAACGGGTCCCCAGGAGGTCAGAAATACAAACACACACACACACACACACACACACACACACACACACACACACACACACACACACACACACACACACACACACACACACACACGCACACACACACAAGTGTGTTTTGTTATCCTTATGGGGACCGTCCATTGACTTCCATTGATTTTAGTAACTAGATTTATACCTAACCCAAACCCTTTTCCTAACCTTAACCATTACTGATCTATAACTAACCCTAAGACTAACTAAAACTCTATTCACACCATACCTATAAACCTAACCCCTAACCCTAAAAAGGGGAGTCCCCCTCATGGGGACCAGGCTTCGGTCCCCACAAGAACCCTCGGACCCCAGAAAGATAGTAAAAGTCAGGAAACGGGTCCCCAGGAGGTCAGAAATACAAACACACACACACACACACACACACACACACACACACACACACACACACACACACACACCCAAGCGTGTTTTGTTATCCTTATGGGGACCGTCCATTGACTTCCATTGATTTTAGTAACTAGATTTATACCTAACCCAAACCCTTTTCCTAACCTTAACCATTACTGATCTATAACTAACCCTAAGACTAACTAAAACTCTATTCACACCATACCTATAAACCTAACCCCTAACCCTAAAAAGGGGAGTCCCCCTCATGGGGACCAGGCTTCGGTCCCCACAAGAACCCTCGGACCCCAGAAAGATAGTAAAAGTCAGGAAACGGGTCCCCAGGAGGTCAGAAATCACACACAAACTACATGATGATAAGACAACTTGTTTTTGTAAAATCTCGCAGGTCTTTCTCTATAACTTCAATTAAGCTCTGAAAATAGCACTCAGGGTGTGAAAAGGATTTGGTAATAGTTAATTAAAATGAAGCTGGAATTTGTCCAAATTAGAATCAGCTGTAACGCAGGGAATATGAGTGTTTTCACCTGAATATGGATTTGCTGTAAGATTGTTTTAAATTTCTCTCTTTTCTGTCACTTTTGTTGCTCGTGTCCATCAGTCCATCAGAGTTTTTCTTTGATTAATCTTGATTTCTATCAATTATCAATCTAAACTGATGTGATTTAAACACCAAGAAACAAAGCAAACAGTAGCATTACTAGTGTTTAATTGATCTGGGCTCCATCTTAAACTGTACCGGGAGTTTCATTGTTTCACGTTGATAAAGATCGAAGGTTTTTTTGTCATGAACGTTCAGAGAATCCAGTTGAGACAAATTAATGATTGCGGATGCTAATAGATGCCTGATCCATATAACAAACTGTGTGTGTTAATTTCTGGAACGGAGACACTCTTCCATTCAGACACGACCCACTGATTTATGCAGATTTGATAGAACGGCAGCAGCTGTCTCTGCGTGAATAATCAGCAGCTTTTTTTCATGTTTTGAGTCATAAATGAAATTTAAAGTAGTTTGGATGCAAGTGTGAAGAACTCAAGAGCGTTGTCTGAGTGTAAAATGTGTTTTCCTTGTCAGGAGATGTAGTTCAACATGCTTTACACAAACCCCCCCCAAATAAAAATGTATTGCTTTAACCAAGGTTTACCGGAACCTGTAAGGAAAGTCGGCTGTTTGAACCCAATGTTTTGGCTAAACAGGAAAGTAAAAGTCTGTTTTTATAAATACTTTCTTCTTATACTGAGGTTCATTTAAACGGATTGTTGCATCTATACATCAAGCCTTCTTTTTAGGGCTCATTTCAAAAATAGAGTAAATAGCTTCTTATATTAGACCTGTTTAAAAGTCTAGAGGACAAAGTTAGAATTTTATTAAAGAAAATCATGTTTTTTGTGTTGTTAACATGTTCTTGTTGCATTCTTCTGATGATAGAGGATGTATCTTAAAGAGGCCATTTCACAAAGATTTCATGACTTTGTGGTTATTTCTTAAGTATTAACCAGTAATATGAAACATTTTATATCTAAAAAATGTTAGGAAACACTGATTAACAGACCTTTCAATCTCTCTGCGTCAAAATTCAGCTGGTTTCGTCAGGCTTTGGTTGCCACTCATTAATATTCATTATTCAAATTTGCTGGACTCAGATTGGCTAACAAACTAGCCTATGAGAGCAAGGTATACTGTTTCCTGCCCCGCTGCGCTTGGCAACAGTGGACGTTCTCTCTTTCTGTTTGTTACGTCTTATGCTAACCGTTTTTAGCAGCAGCATGCTAGGCGTTGTTTCAACTGCAGGAGCTGCCGAATACTAACGATCACAGGAGTTGTGACGAAACAGATACAGGCCGTTCGGACTCGGGAGAACTCGGGTGTTATCGCCACCTGCGTAGTTTGAGAGATAAAAACTGAAAGAGAAGTTATTGACCTATTTTCACACCCACTATGAAGGTAAAAACACCTGTGGAGCTAAAATATTCAACAGAAACCTCAGAAAAAACATTTTTAATGGAAGGGCCTGTCTAAGAAAATTAAGCTCAAAATTGCATTTTTGAGTATTTCTGCATTCAAATCGATGTGAATCATTAGCAGATGCAAAAATGTGTCTAAAAAAGGTGCTCTTGTGACGTTGAAAAGGCATTGGGCACAAGCTCCTGCTCTGTTAGCTGTAATCTAGCGGTAGCGCTAGCATAAACAGAGAGCCCTCAATAACAGGGAAGGGGTGGGGGGATCCTTAATACTGCTGCTATGAAATACAATTAATTTCTTATAAGGTATTTGAAGAATCTCAGTCTGGAGAAAAACAGATTATTTATGGTGAGTGAACTAATGGCGAGTCTTAAAGGGGACAAGATCAAAGTGAATTTCTACCATCTTAAAAGAACTTGAGAAAACTCTGATCTTCACTGCCATCAGTTCAGTATCACATGCTATTTTCTGGACAGGCAGTGATATTATGATGTTTCTACTGGAAGTGTTGCACACTAAACCAAAAGTGTTATAGCATAATGTGAAATCTACAGCCATGTGCAGGACATTAAAAAACTAATTGCTTTACTTTGGAACTGGTCTTGTTGTGACTAATCTCTGTTTCTCTAAACTGAGGTTGTTCAAAGAGTTTTAGACAACATGGTGAGATACCAGTTCATCTTAACCTTAACCAAAGTGTTTCTTCCAAATTATACTCACGCCACCTTGACCACTCACCCTTTGAACAAGACAAAGACTTCCTGCACTGTTCGTCTAACTACTGATTTGAACTGAATTTCTTTTAAAGTTAAATGAACAACTAATCCAAGATGAAAAAATAAAAATACAGATTGTTTTGGCATTATTTGTTGATAGTTTTAAATGGTCGTAACAGCATGCACTAGCGTTAGCTTTTATCTCCCTTTTGTCGCATCACTCTGTTTTTGGTTCGGTGACAAACTTTAAAGCATCATGCACTACTCACACCGACCCGCTTTTCTCGAAATCAGATGGTCTGTAATGTATGCAGCATATTAAAATGCAGTGTGGGCTGAGTACAGTTTGTGAAGAAACAGGATTAATGCGCTGAATGGGCTGAGTCATCAGCGTGTTGCAGGCGCAGCCGGAGAGAAAGTGACATATTTTGGACGTGGAGTCATAAATATAAACGCACACACACACAAAAAGCAACACACGCTAGTCGTAGTGAACACACATGTGCATTTTAACATATATTGTGGTTAATATCATGATGAAACTCACAGTCTGGTCCTTGTGATTATCTCTCAAAGACATCTGCTGATAGATTTACACACACAAGCTGTCACACACATGCTTTTTTGTTTATGTGTGTTTGCAGAACTGAAATATGACAAAGTAACTCATAGCACGAAGTATACATATACATACTTTGTCCAATAACTGATATGTTGCAGTTATTAAAGTAAAAGATAAGATAAAGTTTATTAAACATCAGCCATAACAGGAATCCACTCGGTCTCATGGCTGATCTCTGGCATCGTTCCACCTAAATGGAATGCAGCCATTGTTAATGTGATTACTGACACCTGTATTTTTTGACACACCTGCAGTCAAAATGCTTAATCAGAAGTTAAAGACAGGGTTTGGGTCACTGTAATGTCTGTGAACATGTGAGGGTGATTGTGCATGAAGCTATAAAAAGCACTGCTGGATCAAATCAAAGGGATTTTCTACTTGAAGACAAATACCTTCAAAAATGTGTCTGATTCGTGTCCGGTGTAAACAAGGCTTTAGACACAGCTGGCTGCAGTCAGCAGCCACATCACGCAAACCAAAAACACGTTGAATAAAACCAAATAAAAAGCCAATCAGCATCTAGAGATATATGTTGCTTTTCAAACTAAATTATGAGGCATATGTTCAAATTCCTCTGTGTCTAAAATGTTCTGCGATTTGAAAACTTTATGTCACTGAATATCATCTTTATTTCTTTTTTTTTTTTAAACAAAACAAGATTTCAAAAGCCTAAAATGAGAGTTAGAGGTTGAGTTATCAAATAACATGCTGATCAGACTTTCAGAAAATGTATAAGAAAGCATGAAAATCACAAAAGTAGGTTGAGCAATTAGTATGTCCTTTTTAATTCCATTAAAGTCTTATGAAAATGTAAATTGGATAAATATATACATAATTCAACAATGTAATTAACAAAAAATGAATGATTAATAATAGAAGGAGTCTTAGAACATGAGTGTAAACTCCTTATTTCATGTTTATTTTTGGGACATTGGGGTTTTTCTATCATTACTACATGAATCATTGGTGTTTCTGACAGATGGGTGAAACTCTGACACCCCCACTTATAAATCTGGCTCCAGTACATTCAAATTGTGTAACTTTCATGGTCCGTTTCAGAGACTGTCCAAAGTCTGTGCCAGAATAATGAATAATTGAAGTAACAACCTTCGAAGGAAACACTTGTTTGACATCAAGAATGTGTGTGGAAACAAAGCGTTGTAACCCAAGAGTTGAGCTGTGTCAAATTAAAATTCATTCTGAATCTAATTAGATTACAAACCATATTCTTCACAAGTTGCTGCATACAATATGTGGCAGCCTGCTAAAGTAGTTCACAATAAATGGTGATTATCTGCTCTATAAACATTAAAACAGCTGTTTTTCCATTGATTATTTTGGCTGCGAGCACAAGCATTTTAAAGAATGGATCAAAAAGGGTCTTTTTATTAAATTACATTCATTATTAATCACATTTTTAATAGTTAGTTAACAAATGCTATGGGAATTAGTTTGTTAAAATAGAATGGATGTAACTAAAAGTAGGTAAAAATGTCAATGTATGGACTTTTATTTTTTTAGATTTATTGAATTTGATTTCAAAACGGAGAACTGAACAGTTTCAAAATAAAAGCTCACAGGCTTGTTTTACCTGTGATTCATTTAGCATTTAGTTTTCTGTGTCCTGTCTTCCAAACATTCCTTAGTCAGCAAAACTTTCCTGTTTTCAATGTAGCAACACAGTTAGTCTTTACATTATATATATACAGTAGGTGACCTTTATGTTCTAAACTGTGACAGCAGGTTGTACGACACTTGAAATCTAGTGATCTCTTCCATGTTCATAAGACACCACAGCAAACAGCCACATTTTCCAAATCTGACTACATCCCCCACATGCTTCCAACTATCTCCCATCCATCAGCTGGTGGTGAGAGTCGTCCTTTTGTCCTCGGGGTTATGGACTTTTTTCAAACAAAACTCATGCTTTGGGGTCGTGACATAGACACCTTCGTCTCTGTTCAGGTACAAATGTCTAATTATTTATCCCGTTCCCTACATTGGCCTTGCAGTCTCCTTCCTTTCCTGTGGAGCAATGACTTTCCATCCTAAGGATGAGTCATTACCAAAAAACTTACATCTGAGTCAGAACTCGGTCCGCATCTACAGAACACTCCTTTGTTATGAAACATCATCTTGTTTAATGCTATTTAGGATCCAAACATGATGATTTTACTTTTTAAACAAACAGTTTCTTTTTTAGATTTCATTTTGTGTGAGTGTTAATAACCTGCAGAGCTTTTATGTTTCCCTTTCAAAAAAGATGAAACATAAGCTGTCATTAAATTTGCAAATGCCCTTTCTTATAAATAAGGCCTCATTAATGAGTGGCACGTGTGCCGTGCAGCCAACGCGGCTCTAACAGGGAATTCATCATTAATGAATATGAAATTATTCTGCTCTTGTGCTCACAAAGAAATCTGTAAAATCATCAACTCGATCCCTAAAATGGATTTTCAGTTTATTTCGTGTAAGCCTGCAAATGTGCTCGTTTAATAGTGGTAGAAGAATACTAATAATAGGATTAGGAGCGTGGGTGTGACGTTATCTGCTTAGGAGATACTATCACAGAAAACTACCAGCTAATGACTTTGATAATACTGCAGGTGGTGCTCCTGTGTGGCACCGAAACAGCAGGTGGTCAAGGTGAGTGCAGGAGCACAAGGAAGAGTTAGAAGGCCATTTATTAAACAGTGCATAGCAGGTGTTTTTGGATTTATCTCTATAGAAGAAAGTATTTATTTATGTCAAAACGTCTGTAAAACTGACTAATTAATAGATTTAAATTATTTGTTCTGATCTGAGTGTCTAACAATCTTTTGTTAAAAATCCTCCACTGCATGTTGAGGTCGTCAATTGATTGTTCAGGCAATTAATCAGCCACACCCGAGTGTACTAAGCTGATTAAAAAGCAGGCATATCTGTGGGCAGCATAATGACACTACATCATGGAGTCCGTTTGCTTTATGTCTCAGAGTATTTTTGAAATTCATTTTAATAATTCACATGTTCTTTTGTTTTGTCGTGTTGTTTTAACTAAATCTGAGCGTTGAGTCAAACCCCTCGTTGAATCGTGTCGTATGGCTTCCTGCCGCTCGTGCACATCTAACGAATCAGTTCACAGGTCAGAGGTGCTGCAAGAGTTGGTGACAGTGAGCTTTATTGCAGCAGCAATTATCATAATGATCACAGAACAAAGAAAAGAAACGCCATAAAGAAAAGCCGTTACGTAAACTTACAGCGAGTGTTTTATCAGTCTGCTTGTCGTCTGTGCTTAAGCTACAGATGGGTGCGGTGCCCTTCAAAAACAGAGATGCCTGCCATATTTCATGGAGCTGGAGGGGTTGTAGAGTGTCTATGTTCACACCATGACAGGTTGTGTGAGTAGCTCAAGTGTGACTGTTATCATTCCTTCAGTGTGTTGGTAATTGGCCAAGTGTGTGTGTGTTTGTATGTGTGTGTGTGTGGGCTGGCAGAGGTCGTAACATAATTGTCCCATGAAAAAGTGGTTGCCAAATGTATGTGTGTATCAGAGCGCGGGGGGGGAGGACTAACCTCTGCCTCCATCTGTCCATGTCTGGCTGTGAACTCATAATCTGGCCTGTGGAGACGAACCCTCTTCACCAGCAGCCACCTGCTTCAGAAATACAGGTTAGATCGAGGTTATTACTGTTATGGATCTGCTGGCAAGCAAACTCAGCTATTCAAGTGCCACACGTGATTTTCCTGTTTATTTCACAGCTCTGTCGGACTCGTCTGGATTTGCATTTTGTGAGCTTATGTTTCTATTTGAGGTACTTTCCAATGTCTGCAGAATCTGAATCGGTTTTATCTAATTCAAATGGAGCTCCACCTGCATCGGATACATGATTGAGCTTGATTTATTCTAATTAGACTCAACTGATTGATAAAAAAGTCTTTGACAGACAGGGACTTTGCATCAGTCACAGTGTTTTGATTTTAAATTCTTCAGCACGAGAAAAAAAATCCATCTAATAGGAATTTGCAAGGATATTTTTTTATCCCACTTGAATATTTGCATCATCTTTAATTATCACTTTAATCGTGAGCACATTACTTAAACTATTACTTGGTGGAGAAGCATAAGAAAGCATGTTTACCAAAGTAAATAAAGGGAATTTATCTTTTTTTTTCCTGTAATCAACATTTTTTTAAAGGAAATTAAAAAAAACAGAAATAAAAAAAAAACAAGCTTGGATTATTTTTTAACTGTCACAATCCAGCTGTCATGCAGGAAACATGAGCTTCTAGTTTTTCTGTTTCATTTGCACTCGTTGCTCACTTTCACTTGTTCTTTTTGTTGTTACACCCACAGTTACTTTGTAGTTTGGAGCTGAGTGTCATGAAAAAAGAAAATGTTATGCCCATTTGCTGGCAATTTTACAATTTCACATAAGACCTCTTTGTGCTGTTTTTAGTCTTTATGATTAACTGCACTGACATATCAAACTAATTCCCTGCAGTGTTGTTTTGTTTATATTGCCACAATTTGCACAGTGGGGGCTTTTATTTTGGAATATGTTATTTATTAATCTGCCGGTAATTTATCGTATTATCTGAATTCGTCATGATTAAATGACTATTAAAGATAATTATTTCAGTAATTGCACAACATTTTTAACTTTGGAATCAGATGACAAACCGACTGGGTGTTACTTCCTGTGCTGTCACTTCCTGTTGCCAGTTTTCCACTCGTGGCTCTCCTTGAATCAGTGACGGATTAAGTGCTTCTCTGAAGTGCATCTCAGAATCAGTTATGAAGTGACTGGCGTCCACTTCACCTCCCTGATTATCACTGCTTGGATTTAAAAGGGTGATCCTAAAGTGCTCGCTCTTCATCTTTTAGAGTGAGTCGGTACCAGATGATCATTAAATGACGGCAGTGAGGATGAACGTTCGTATGAAGCATTTTTAAGATCTGGCAAGTTCAGTAATCTCTCTCAATCCTTGTCGATCTCTCCTTCTGTCTTTTTGATTTTTTTTTTTATCCCTGTTGGGCCATTGTTTTTTGATTTCATATCAAAAACATGTTCCCACGAAAAGGAAAATCCCCAACTGAAAAGAGCAAGTTGTCACAGTTCTCCCACTGTGATTCCTGCATGTACAGAAATATTTAAATCACATGCACTATGCAGTAAACTGGTCGACCCTGGATGTTTTTTTTAAAGAAGTTTGGAGTGTTTGACCAGATTTCTCTCCACGTTTTTCTGTATAAACACTTAACACGGATCAATTAAGGTAAATAAAAACCGGAAGTGAATGAAAAAGCTTGTAAAAGTAAGACTTTTATTATAAGAACCCTTTTTATTAGCTAATTCTAACAGATTGGAATTAATTCAGTCTTCAAGATATTTTTTATTTATTTGATGAAAGAGATAAAAAAAATACAATAAAATAACACAAATGAGGTTTCAGTTTTTGTTGACTCACATTGGAGAAATATTTGAGTGGATTTTTAATAATAATGTTAATTAAAAGTGAATTAGAATACAATCTTTTCCATTTTTCTTTCCTCTCGTGCACGCTGCCCACCCCCCCCCCCTCCACGTCCTGCTACTCCGCCTCCTTTCATGCTTTTGTTGTGCTTTATTTTTTTCTCTCCACCCTTGTTTTTTAGGGTTTCTTTCTGTGATGTCAGGCTGGTGAATATCTACGAGCACGCTCAGTTCCTTGGCAAATAAAAGGTGTGGGTGTATGGTTGCCAATCAAGGCCTACTCCTTCTCTTTATTCCTTTAGGGTTTGTCTCAGAAAAAAAAGGGATTCAAAACTCAAACAGAGAGAATGAATAATTAGTCTCCCAAATGTTTTTTTTTTTTTTCTCGTTGCTTGAATCAGGAACTAGGTCGCCGGCTGACACAAGTCTCATAAGGGAATGTCTTTGTTGAACGAACGTGTTCACGAGCGGCATTAATATTTTTTGCAAACTTTGAACCTAAGGAGGTTGTTTTTGACTCCATGAACTTGAGTTGAGCGCTGCTCAAAGTAGCAACAACAAATGCCAATATTTTGGACAGTGAGCGAATGCTGAACTTTGACAGAATTTTAGGACAAGCCTTTGTTATTTCAAGATATTTCCCATGAGAGAGGTCATTGTCTGCTCTGCGCTCGTGCAGTCAGACATTTATACATCTGAGTCTCCTGTTTGTGGAGATCAGTTGATGTTTCTTTCTTTCATAACAAACTATGTTTTAGCTATTAAAACTACTGGTTTATAGCTTAAGCAGGTTACATTCATCTACAAAGTCTCAGCAGGTAACAGAGTAAAACTTTAAGACTCTGCAGCATTTAAACTTTTTTGTTTTAATTAGTCAAAACAACAACACAATCGTTTTCTTTAACATAAGCGTAAACAGAGATTTTTGGCTGATGTTGTTGTGCTGAAATGAAATAGGACATTAAATCTGTTTTGTGCTTTAAAAGCAGCAACATTTTAGTGAAGATTTGCTTTCTGACAAAAAAATAAAAAATAAAATGTTACCCAGCAGCTTTTTTTGGAATATGGTGAGTTTAAAATTCTATATAGATCAGCACAGAGAATATGAGTGAAGCAAATACTTTTAATTACAACATTACATTCTTATCAGTTTTTTTTAGTTTAGCCTCTATGTTATAACATGATTATATTGTGATCTTTAAATGTGAATGAATCCATTTTGAGTCTGTGAAGTGAACTTTGAGATATTTATTTTAAAGTGTGGACAAATGGAGGTTATAAGAGCCCCCCGAAGGAAAGTTTGTGAACCTACAGAAAGGGACTTAAAGACAGAAGACTCATGCATCAGACTTCTTTTACCCTGTTTGGCTTAAACTGTTGAAAAAGTGAGTCACATGTGGAAAGCAGCAATTTGATAGAAAAAAAACCCTCCTGAACAAGAAACAAGGAGTGGGTGGAGGGAAGGGAGAGTGTGTGTGTGCGTGTTTGATGGGGATTTTTTTTACTTCAAAAAGAAGAACAGAGGAGGTTTGTTTTGAGAAAGCGGTAGATCATCTGCGATTTCTGTGAGTTGGATATGCAGTTAGCGTTTTTTTTCCTGCACACGGCTCCTTTTTTGGTTTCCTATCCGCCGTGTCGCCAGTAGAATCAACACATAGAGATATTTAAATAATTGGTCATTTCACACCTCCTGTTCACATCTCTCCCAGCTCAAAGGATTACTATGTTCAGGATGAACAAATTCACTGAACAAAGAAAAAAAAAAAGCTTTTGTGTGGGAAGAAACTTTATCTTCATACTTTTCCTTGACAGAAAAGATGAGAGGAGGAAGACAAACGTCTCTGTCACTTTTATTTGTCTCTGAATTTGTGATTCAGAATGAAGGATCTCTGATTTCCCTCCTCTTCTGCTTCTTCTTCTCTCCTTCCCTTGTGGAGTCCCAGGGCGTGGCCCGTGACCTCTTGAACCTGGACCGCACATGTCAGACATGCATGTATGTGTGTCCACGTGTGTGAGAAAGAAAGAAAAGAAGAAAGAAAGAAGTGATGGTAATGGGGCAAAGTTCCCAGCTGCACAGGGAAGGGGTGGGGGGGTGGGACTGGAGATGTGTCTCCCTCCACGAGCTCTGAGTTTTGAAAAGCAACAGACTGAAAGAATGAGATCTTTGTGCATTTTGCTGAGAGGAAACGATGATGAGAAAATAAGATGGAGAGACAAACTAAGTGAAAGACAAAGAGAAGGAGTTTACAAAGTAGAGGAAGAAGAAACGAGAGAGTTTGGAGAGAATAGCAGAGTAAAAAAAAAGTGTGTGAAAGCTGCAGTTATAAAAAAAGGGAAACTAGTTGAAGGGGCGGGACTAAATGCCAGAGTGGGGGGGGCGCAAGGGCGTCAGTTTGTTTTTAAAAGTGGTGGGGACAATAACAATAAACTTGAGTGTGGTTTGAAGACTACTGGAGACATGTTATTAAATATTCATATATAAGTATTTATCCATTTAGCGGTTCATTACAGTTTGTACTGCAGTGTATTAACAGGTGTTAAAAATAGCATGTTTATTTAATCAATAAAACGTAAAAGCCAGGCGTGTTTTGCATCCAAATCTACCATTAGTCTGATCAATAGGACGGATCAGTAACATTCATGTCGTAACTAATTTATAGTATTATTTTTGGCCGGTCAAATGCGCAAATAAGAGAAAAATAATGCGCAGCACTCCGGGCTGATGACCTCTGAATGACCTGGTGACGTCATCGTAAATTAAACTCTTACCTCCGAAACTGAAGCAGCATAAACGTCTGTTTTAACGGCAGGAACGGATCACGAAAGCTGGATTCGATTCGATTCGCCATGATACGACGTCGTATGGGCTCTCCAACTGCCTCGGATGGTCGGTTGGAGTCACGCTTTATTTTCTAACTTTCCGACGGACGTGTCGGAAGACGCACGTCTGTGATTGGTCAGCCAAACAACCCAACATCATTTCCGGCACGACGTAGCTTCCCTTTAGTAAACAGCGCGAGTGTTGACAGTCTTAAAGACAAAATTGTCCGCATTAAAAGAGGTCTGAAGGGCAGCAGTGGTGATGCTGGTGGCCGTAAAGTTTTTTATTTGTTCCTCTCATGGTTGGAACCACACATAAAGCACCGGGAGACCTCTAAGTAAGGAACGCGCCTCCTGCTGTCCTGGCGGAGAATTTCTTTACAACAGGGTCGGAGTAGGATGAACAGAAACTGGCTCCCTCAGTACGCCGCAGTGTGGGAGCAGATTTGCGTTAGTATGAATTCAGCTTAACACTCACAGATTCAGTACATTGAAGTCACTCAGCTGCAAAGCTAATTTTGCAGCAGACCGGAGGTAGAGGCTTTTCAAAACTTCCATGAGATAACGCAAAATGTATTTATTTTTTTGGTTGTTTTGTTTTCTCACCTTAAACATATTTTCTCACCATGTCTCCTGCGGGGTTCAGTAATACTCTGTGATCTGCCGGATTAATAAAAAAAAAGTTACGAATCTGCAGAAAATTAAACTAAATTAAATGCGGTTTTATTTTCATTACAGTAAAAGTCTGCTTTCTGTAATGACTTACTTAAAAAAGTATAATAGTAGGTTATCTATTTGAAAATAGATCCTTCTGTTATTTTTCATTTGGATTTATTAATTGTATCATAAGTTTAAAATGTGGATGTTTTAAGGACTCTATGAGAAGCACTTCCTGTTTACTTAATGCTTCAACTGTTCATTCAGACAGTGTGGACTTATATACATGCACGTTCATCAAAAATCATTTCATGAAATCAGAGGTTAAAAATATCCCAAAAATGGAAGTTCCTGTCTTCGCTCCTGATGGTGAATCCAGCCGTTCTGCGGCGCACACTTGTCTTTGTGATCTCATTCTTCTGATCATCCCTCGCAGCTCATCACAGGTCGACTGGTAAATCGACAGCTTTGCTTTGTGTCTCAGCTCCCTCCTCACCGTGGCAGATCAGTACAGTGCCCACATCACCACAGACGCTGCCTCCATCCACCTGTCAGTCTCATTTTACGCTCACTCATGAACAACACCCAGAGATACTTGAACTCGTTCACAAGGGGCAGTGACTCATTCTGAATCTGGAGCTGGCAATCCACCCACTTCTGGTTCCATCTAAAATCCCAACAAAAAGACACAAATCCTGATTCTACACATTGCCATCAGACATTTTGGACAAATTAATGTTTGGACAAAAATGTTTTTCAGTCTTGACGAAGGCTGTGAGCCTTTTTCAGGCTTTTACACGCTCATTCGGAGGAACAATGAACAGACGGTGGCACTTACACGAGCAACTCAGCTCCACCTTTGCCTGCGCATATGCAAGATTAATGTTTAGGATTCATGTAGATGGTGGGTGGATGTTAATGCTACCTCAAGCTGACAGTCTGACACCCACAATACACTTCGGCTTCACTCTTCCTCCTCATTATTTATCCAATGATCTTTTTTTCCCACAATAACCGATAAAAATTTTAAGAGCATCTAAAATTAGCGAGTTCAGTCGATCACATCTGGCAGTTTGAGGGTTGATTAATGTTGGAAACGTGAATAAACTTTTAATAGACTGGATAAGCAACTATTCTAGTTCTGTTTAGCTTTTGATGCTCCATTTTGACTTATAGTAAGAACAGAAATATCACAAACAACATAATACTTAGAGCTAAACATTTGTTTGTACTATAAATGATAAAGAGCAATAGCTGCTCTCTACATCCTTCTCTAATCTGACTTTAAGATTAGTTTTATTTTGCTGAAGGATGAAAGTATTATTCAGCGCAGACTGAAGACAAATTGATCTGACAGCAGAAATAACTGAGGAATTAAGCCACACGCGCTTATATTTTCAAATGAATGACTGAAGACTAAATCGAGTGAATGCTGTTCTTATTTATTTCCACTCTTGGTTTTTAAAGATGAGCCAGCCTTTTTTTTAATAATGTGCAGTTTGTGAGGCTTCTTAGTCCATAAACAGAGGCTGCGGTGGGTAAATTGATTTTTTTTTTTTAAATCCGAAGTGCAGAAATAGTGATTTTGTTGCAAAAACCAGACAATCAGTGTTTCTACAACAGGTTTCTGTTTTCCTGAGGGGACTACAGCTATTTGTTCAAACAATTAGGAAACACAAGAACATCTTTTAGTTTAGAGGAACATTGGAATGTGTTCAGGTAAAGTCCATTAGAGAATAATTAAACAAATGACAAGAAAATAAACCAAATAAACTTGCAAGACACGTCTGTTTGAGCAGTGTAACAGCAAACTGATTGATTTCATAATTATCCTGCGTTACATAATTTACTTAAAGCACTTTTTTTTTTGCTGGATAATTTGATAAGGATGGAGCTGCATTAACTGCAAACAGACAAAAATTAATCCAAATTCAATTCCTTTTTGTCTAATGCTTTTGTTATTGTAGTCTGATGGTTGTCATTTGAATTGTTTCATATTTTTTTTCAGTTTATTTTAGTTTAGTTTCCTTCCTGTGACTTCTTTGCCATGAGATATTAAAGACCCATTCCATGAAATATTGTGTTTTTCATGTTTTTAGCATGTTCTTGTGGCATTTTTCAGATGCTAGAGGACATATTGTAAGAAAATTAAGCTCAAAATTGCATTTCTGAGTATCTGCTTTCAAATCACTGTGAAGCAGTAGCAGATGCAAAAATACAGTCTAAAAAAGACTGGTTTTATGACGTAGAAAATCCCCTGGGTGGGCTACAATATCCTGCCATGCTAGCTTTAAGCTAGCGGTAGCACTAGCATAAACATGATGCTAGAGGACATGTCTTAAAGAGGCCCTTCCATTAAAAACAGTTTTTCTGAGGTTTCTGTTGAATGTTTTAGCTCCACAGGTGTTCTTTCCTTCATAGTGGGTGTGAAAACAGGTCAACAACTTCTCTTTCAATTTTAATCTCTCAAACTACGCAGGTGGCGATAAAACCCGAGTTCGAATGGCCTGTATCTGTTTTATCACAACTCCTTTGCTTGTTAGTATTCGGCAGCTCCCGCAGTTGAGACCATGCCTAGCATGCCGCTGGCTAAAAGCTGTAGCATAAGAAAGAGATTACGTGAGCTGTTGCCATGCACAGTGGGGCAGGAAACAGTATACCTTGCTCTCATAGGCTAGTTTGTTAGCCAATCTGAGTCCAGTAAATTCAAATAATGAATATTAATGAGTTGCTAGCGAAGCCAGCCGAGTTTTGACGCAGAGAGATTTGAAGGTCTGTTAATCAGTGTTTCCTAAAGTTTTTTAAAGATAAAATGTTTCATATTGCTTGTTAATACTTAAGAAATAACCACAAAGTCATGAAATCTTTGTGAAATGACCTCTTTAAGAAAATTAACCTAAAAATTGCATTTCTGAGTATTTCTGCATTCAAATCGCTGTGAATCAGTGTGTCTAAAAAAGAGTGCATTTGTGACGTACAAACGGCACTGGGCAGGCCACAAGCTCCTGCTCCGCCAGCTTTAAACTAGCAGTAGCATTAGCATAAACGGGGAGCTTTCAGCAATGGAGAGGGGCAGATCCTCCATGCCAACAGTTCCACCCAGAGCACGGAGGCAAATTGCTTATGAGCTACTGCCGCTATACAGAAACAACGTCCTAGAAAACGGCACAGGTTTTGGGATTTTGGGCAAAACCGCCATAGTGATAATTTAAAGACCACTGAGATGCTTTAAAATGGCTGTAGTGGGTCTTTAAATTCTTTTAGATGGACAGTGACACAGTGAAGTTAGAGAGCAGATATATTTGGCTAATTGAGTTTTTAAAGTTTTGACTTTATGAGAAGAATAGAATAATTCACTGGAAAGTATCCGCTTTAAGTATAAATGCTCCTAAGGTCAGACACCTGAGGCACAGGCAGGGATGAACTGTTGTTTGGTCTGCGAATTCAAACTCTGCTAAGAAAGAGTTTTGCTGTCACTCTCTCTGTTTCTCTCTTGTTTGGCCTCTAGTGGCAGTTAGGAAGCCCTGTGGAGTCCTGCTAAGCCTCTCAATAGCCGCCCTGCCTCCCACCTCGAGGCTTATTCACTTCTAATGAGGTGCTCGAGTGTCTGTAGCTTAACAGGAGGGTCAACGTGCAGGAATGGTCTCTTTAACGCCGCTAGCTCACTCTGCTGCTGTGGGGAACACTTAAGTGATTAATGATAACGTTCTACTTTGAATCAGTTACACAACTTTATAAACTTTATTTTCTTTGTGACGTATTTATCAATTATTGTTCAAGCCTTTCTAGAATTATACAACGTTCTTACTATCTACTTAAAAGGCACGTAAATCTGATTATTGTCTTTTTTAGATTAAAGACAAGTGTTTTTATTTTATTTTTGTTATTCTTGGAAACATTTATTTCAATAAGTTTGTGCCACAAGTATTTTGGTCTTTTCAGGTAAGTGCAGGTGACTTTAGGCTGGAAACATGTAATTGAAGACTTTTACATGCAGAGGGAAGTTAACATGGACATATTTCTGCCATCCGTGTGGATCGTGTCATACAGCATCCCGCCAGCTGCAGTAATGCTAACTCTTTGATTGTGTATCCAACCGTCTCCATGCCAACAGCAACAAACTCCTCAACATGAACTTTTATCATGTTCCAACTTCCTCCTTCTCCTCAGCTTCTGATGGCTGCGGCACATTTGGTTGCAATGTGTTCAGCTAGATCTGAATGACTTAATTAGCAGGTGTTCTGTCATTAAAAGCACTTTAAAGTTGTTTCATCGGACTAAAGGCACAAACCAGCTGCTCAGTTAGGATGCTGGTATTCTCCCTCCTAAACAGAAGGTGTCTATTAAAGCTCCATGACTGACAGTAGAAGAAGAATTTACAGGAAGTACACGCTTTATACACAAATGAAACTGGAATTTTAAGAATAGTCATAGCAGAGGTTGTACAGTATTTAAAATAATGCCATTGTTATCAGATTACCACTTTGTGCACTTTTACATCCCTATAAAGCTGAACATTTTTTCCTGCTGTAGTTTGCATGCACTTGCAACACTAATCTCTTGACACCTGATATTTGCAGGCACATGGGAAAACAACCATTAAAGTAGCATCTCTTGACTGAAACTTAACAACACTCTAAATATCAAGGTTGTGCACTTGAGATACTTACAACAAGAAAAAGCCACTTAAGTCCCACTCACTTTCCCACTACAGAGGGGCTCTCTGTGTCTTTTTGTTTGTTAATATCTCTCCCCTTTGTTGTGTTTTGGTGTGAAATAGATCATGTGGTTACACGGCCTGCAGACGCGGGAGCTTTGAGTGAGTTTGCTGTTTCTAATTGCAGAGATTAAACAAGTCTGAACAGGTGAAGACAAAGTTCAGAGCATGCTCGTGTCTGTTATTTAGCAGGAAGCAGAAAATTAGCAGCAGTTAGACTAGAAATGGAAATGTGGGTTTATGGGAGTTTTAAAAAAGTTATCTGTTGAAAATTTGTATTTTTTAATAGAATTAGTTTCGTTTTTTCTGTTTTTATATAATATAATAATACCTCTTGATTAAAAGTTAACAGGGGAATGTCAGAGCTGTTTATTGGATGTCTTCTTTTAAATCCTCTTTGTCCGGGGTTTTTGGAGGATTCACACCCAATTAGACCGCTGGAGTCAATAAAAATCTAACTGTGAATATCTGCCTAATTCAAATAAATAAAAGAAATTCTGCATTCTTAGAAAAATATGAAAAATGAGGATGGACTGAGGACTTTTGCACACTAGGACACACGACTTGCTCTTTATATTGAGGATATCTAAAGAAATGCAATGAACAATCTAAAATCCTTTCAAGCGCTCTGATCCGGTCAGTAAATCACAGATGGAGGATTAGTTTCAAAGCCACACAAAGAAATAATCCAGCATTTTGGGAGGGATTGCTGTTTTTCTCTCCAGTGAGATTTGGCATCAAAAAAGCAGATTTATTTAATATGATTTGTTTTTATTTTGTTTTTACTGTCAATTTTGCACTTAAATAGAAGAAACTAATTGTATTTTTGTCAGTCCGAACCAAACAACTGGGTTTACGTGACAAAACGGTTCTTAAACAATGATTTCTTCATCAGTGTCGGTTTGTGTCGGCTGGAATAAACTGAGTGGCTGTCAATTTATGAAATTATGTAAGAATGTGGGAAATTTTTATTGGCTTCTATCTGCAGTTTGTGTTTTTTGATTGACAGGTTGGTGAGAAGCCAGTGCATTAAGTCAAAACAACACAGATTAACACACACACCTGTTTTCAGTATCATACAGAGCTCGTTTCTATCTGTCAGGACTTACCTAGTGTTGTTTATATGTTTTTCCCCCATCTGAGCTCATATATAGTGGAAGTCAGTGGGAGTTTGGATGTGCACACTCTGGACTCAGTGGGGATTTGAAACAAAGCCACAGTGAGAGAAACACTGGCTGAAAGACGATAAAGATGCTTCGATTTCGATGGACAAAGTTTGTGGGAATAAGAAGAGTTTAATCCACTTTAGTGTCACTGGGTATACTTATACCAATTAATCTGAATTATGAATTACTCATAAACTCTGGAATCCCTCACAGCATCACACTGAATTAGCTCTGAGATAACTGGTGCAGTTCTGAATAAATAAATGAAGGGATTTGTGTCATTTTTGTTTACTGACTTAAACATAAATGAAAAAAAAAAGATGTGATATTAGAGGAAATAACAAATGACTTCCAAATGTTTTAAAATATCCCTGCTCATAACTTCTCAGATAACTTTTATTTCTTTTTCTTTTTTCAAATCTGTTCACCATATTGTGAAAAAAAACCTAACTTACACAGTTTGGGACATAAACCCATTAATTGCTGGACCCTGCCTTTCATCTCAGTTTCTGTTCAGATCTCCTAAAATAGCTTCATATCATACAAAATGTTTTTTTTTCATATATATATATATATTTGTGTGCCTTGTAGACCTTGTAGTTTAATCCTCAGTCTGACCATTTCCCACAACATCAAAAAGTCTTTGAAAAACTCTTTAAAGGACTTTCCATGACACAAAAATGTCTGAATCTGCGTGTTATTTGAACATGATGGCACGAGAGGATGTTTATTATTTGCACTGGCTCATCTTTAATAACAAAACAACTTGAACTGGAGACATATTTTCTTCCGTTTTTTCCAAACTTTTTAAATGTAGATTCATTTTTAATAACTAAGAAAACACAAAAACATTTTTCTTGTAATTTCTGCGGCACTAAATGAATGTCGCTCGTCAGGTTTGGGCACATTGTCATCAACAATAAGTTCCTCACTTGGTTTCTAGTTTCTCAGATGTCAGGCTTCTATAAAGAATTCTTTGTTTGCACTTTTTCAGCCAGAACTTTTGATCATTTTTTTGCTTGCGGCTGAGACATTTTAGCACGAGCAACTGTGGACATGAGGCAAGCACTCATTCTGTTTTGTTTTGTTTCTTATTTTTAAGGAGGAGGGTGCTTTTGCATTGCAACATGCATGATAGAAAATCATGAGGCGTTGCATTCAGTTCTATGCATCCAGTTGGAGTTTACAGACTTCTATATGCATAAAAACATTCATAACTCCCTGAAAGAAGCAAAACATGCAGATACGTGCTCTTTGTAGCTGTAACTTGATATATTCTGTACATTCGCTTGCAAATTCAAATTTGCTCAGCATGCCAAAGCTCCTCTCACAGTGAGATATGAGCCAGATTTCTACAGTATGTGCTTTCTTTCGTCTTCTGTTCTTTTTTTTTTTTTTTCTTTCCCCAAGTCAAATTCCCCCATTGACAGAGCCAGTGATACAAAACAAAGTGTTGTGGATTTAGTGAGAAGAAGTAACGAGGGGAAGTTGTGTAAGGGGATAGGGTGAGCTGCTGTGTTGACACAGCCTGGATCTGTGCCAGCCGTTCGTTCTTACCCTCTGAGCTGACCTCAGCCGCGGAGAGGCGGAGTTTTCTCTGCCTGAAAACTCCACTGCGAAGAATGGCAAGAGAAATCGCTCAAAATGTAGACAGATAAAAGATTTACACAGACAAATGTGGCTTATTTTTGTGCGCTTGTGCTTTTATGAACACACACATATCGGTGGCACAATGCTCACAACCTGATCCTTTCTATTGCCTCCCTGCCTGACTCACCCCCACAACTATGCAAGCAGCTTCAGCTCAGTCGACTAATTGATTCCAGATTTCGCCCTCATCCCTTCACTCTCTCTGAACCTCTTCCTCCTCCTCCTCATTGCTGTCACCGCTGCTCTCAGTTCTCCCCATCATTTGGCCTTCTGGGTCTCACTTCTGACTGTGCTCACATTTAATTATTTATACAATTTACTCAAGTTTTTTTTATATACTTAAATGTGTTTGAATTTATTAAATAGTCTTTCTTATAAGAAAATTTGTCCTTTTTTTTTATTAAGAAATGAAAGAATTTGTTCGAGAGTGGTGGTGAATTCTGAAATCTTGAATCCATCTGCTAATTTTTCTGCGTTATCTAGAGATCATCAACATCTGTGATCATCAGCTGACAAGCTATCCACTCCAGGAAGTAATAACTTATAAATAAATGACTCTGTTTTAATCTCAGGAGTTGGTCGTAGATCTGCTCAGAAAGTTTCCATGTCTGCTGATGTTCAGACACTAACACGTTAAACATAACTTGGACGCAGAAGTTGAAACAAAGCGTGTTCCCTCCAGATGTTTGGCTGCAGTTTTAGCTCCACCCCTTCCATGTCAACAAATGGGACATTTTCTTATTTCAAATAAAAACAAAAACGCTTTGCTACTATCAAAATAACACAATGATTTCTTTCAGGTGAGTAGGTGGGATTTTCAGCTGCACTTCCCTGGCGTCTCCCAAAAGACAAATTAGTATCATTTAGTTCAGATGGAGACATAATGTCCATCTTTAGATGAAACAGCAGTAACAGGATGTTTAGCTGAGTGCATAATTCAGTCGGCTTCTGTGTTTGCATCTTCAAGCTGTTGAGACCTTGCTGATGCTCACATGATCGCATTCACTCTGTTCATTGGTCAGTTGCATCACTGTGTTTGATTCTGGCATCTATTTACACTCCAGGGTTGTAGGTGGCACCGATGCACCGGCTTATCGACTTGTCTGTTCAACAGGAAATGAGAAACACGGAAGAACTGCAGTTGTCTTTAACCTGAAAATTAAGTTATAATCAGAGTTATCAATTATCTGAAAGTTAATCGTTTGCGGTATTTTGGTAAAACAGGACGTCTCTGTTCGTTATTTGATTCATGGTCCCAAAAAATCAGGGTTGCACACAATCATCTGTGGAAAGACCTGATTAACAGATCTTGATGATGCTTTAGATGCTCAATAATGATGTAGAAAGTGACAGTAAAACAAACTCATACTTTTTTTCTTTTGTTAATGTTGTCAAACTCCAAAATATCCCATTATTTAGAAAAAAATAATTAATTAATTGATAGTTTTAGTTTAATAACTCAGCCAGGAAAAGTCACGAGTTGATTTTTATACACCTTTAAACTGATCTTAATGCATATGTTAGAGAGTGTTTTCAACTCAGACTGAACTCGAGAACTTACTTTTACACCTTTCTGAAGAATTGGGCTCGTATTTAAAAAAATTCTGTGCATAAATTCTCTGATTCACTGGAGGCACAGAAGAGGTCAAAGCCAGAATATTTTCAGGGTTGAAATTTTACTGTTTCATTTTAAAGCCTGTCACAGATTTTAATAGCAGTAGAAAAGGCAGAAATGTGCCTTCAGAGTTTCACAGATTGGTTGTGATATAAAAGCTTTACCAGAAATTGTAAATCGAATCAGTTTCAGACCCAAAGAACTTGAGGAAATTGCCACAAATAGACAATCTATTTGTGGGTGATACCTAAACTTTCATTTCTGCATTTTGTATTAAGTGATAACCTTAAAATATTGTTTTAAATTCACTTTACTATTAAAAAGCCTTTGTTTTCTTCCATCTGCACGTCTCAGATGTTTAAAAGCACAAACCGATGTCAAATCTTTGTTTTACTGATATTATTGCAGCTCGATTAAATCATCTGTTTGATGCATAACTTTACTTTGAGCTAAATGTTTTGATTTTTACAACTTAAGTCCTTAAAAGAAAAATAAGAGGTAAAATCTGTCCTTCTTTACAGCGTTTCACAGAGATACAAACACATACAGGTTCTTTTTCTTTCATTTCTTGCAGGTTTTCCACTGTTAGAGCCAGAAAGTGTGGGCTCAGTCCAAAAAAACAGCTACTGAAATAACTGACCACAAAATCTCACTTCAGTTATGTAACAGCTCTATGGTGTCAAATTGATCCTGAAGAGAATTATTGGAATAACATAATAATCTAAGCCATAACAAGGCTAAACGGGCCATGGATTCTTTTTTTTTTTTTTTTTTTTTTTTTTTTTT
>SSNP01000014.1:1594573-1731109 GCA_006937955.1 Pachypanchax playfairii | reverse complement strand
TTTTTTTTTTTTTTTTTTTTTTTTTTTTTTTTTTTGCAGCATGTCTGATTAAATTAAGCAAACATGCTGTTTTTTCTAAAATGGATGTTCATGTTTAGTGCTGGTTGTAGCAGGTGACATGAGATGAGCAGTGACAGTTTAAATGTAATCAGCAATGGATCGTTATACAAGATTCACAATGGGGAAATGAAGCTCAGGTTGATTTGATGAATTTGCATCAAATTCATCAAATCATTTTAGTTATCAGATCTACAAATTGGCATATAGGTCGATTGTGACTGCTCCAAAAATCAACCTGTGTAAACGTTTTCCTGGGTCCACCAACAGCACGTGCACGTCCTTTCCCAGAGGAGCTGCCAAATACACATGCATGAGATTTGTCTCAGTTCAGCTGAAGATAACACAAATTGTGCAGCAATACGTCTCATTATAAAATAAATATTTGCTTTAAAATGTAAAGATATACACATGCTGTAAAGCAGAATAGTTTGTTGTAGGGTTAGGGTTAAAGAGGCCCTTCCATTGAAAACAGTTTTTCTGAGGTTCCTGTTGAATATTTTAGCTCCACAGGTGTTCTTACCTTCATAGTGGGTGTGAAAACAGGTCAACAACTTCTCTTTCAGTTTTAATCTCTCAAACTACGCAGGTGGTGATAAAACCCGAGTTCTCCCGAGTTCGAACGGCCTGTACTTGTTTCATCACAACTCCTTTGCTCGTTAGTATTCGGCAGCTCCCGCAGTTGAAACCACGCCTAGCATGCTGCTGGCTAAAAGCTGTAGCATAAGACGTAACAAACAGGCAGAGAGAACGTCTGCTGTTGCCATGTGCAGTGGGGCAGGAAACAGTATACCTTGCTCTCATAGGCTAGTTTGTTAGCCAATCTGAGTCCAGCAATTTCGCATAATGAATATTAATGCGTTGCAACCTGAAGCCTGACGAAGCTTCACGCAGACAGATTGAAAGGTCTGTTAATCAGTGTTTTAATAACATTTTTTAGATAAAAAATGTTTCATATTACAGGTCACGACTTAAGAAATAACCACAAAGTCCTGAAATTTGTGTGAAATGGCCTCTTTAAGTTTAGGGGTCGAATATGGAATATAGGGTCATTTTTACAAATCGCAAAATCGACCAATGTGGTCGTATTTCATTGGAAGTCGCTCTCTCTTTCCACGTGGAGCAGCAGCGACAATATTCTGAGCTCCTTACCTTATCTCACACCCAATGAGATAAAATCAGGATGAGGATATAAATTTAACTATTAGATGGTGATAATGATTTGTCAACTCTCCACTCAAAATAACTTTTTTGTAGTTGTAAAAAAGAAAAACCATGTATATTGACACAAAACTCAAAAGCAACAGAGTTCTGACATCTTCACTTTAACGATTTTGCTGATATTTTTAGCTGCATGAATCTGGTTTAAAACAAAACTCCTGCCATAATTTTTACATGTCTGTAAAATGTATTATTCATGTTCCATAGTTTGATAAAGCTGCCAGACTAATGGAGTTGATTGCCTTTGAATGATGATTTCCTCTGTATTTAGCACTAGACATTTTATAGTAGCAATGTTTTTTTTTAATTTAAAAGCCTCAAAAGAAATAAGGCAATAATTGTGTTTATATACCAATAACCTTGTGCCATTAAATGGCTGTTATCCTTCATGAGCTGCATGCGTAATTTTACTTCAGACTGTTTTATAGCAGTGTCATAAAAACGAACAAAGACAATTAAAGTATTAATCACAATTGTCAACAAATCTTTTATAATCGCTGCCATCCCAGTTCCACCCAGTGTAAGTTTTTGTTTTCTACTAAATGTCTAATGATGGCAAATTTTGGGGGGATTATCTGATCTGTAGATTGTCAGACCGTCTTTGTCTTCCAGCTTATATTTAGCTCATAATTTTCTGTTATCTGCTGTTTGGTGTTAAATAAAATGTATTTTTTTCTTTGCGTGTTTAGTTGATAAAGGCAAGATTTGATGCATTTGAAAACAGGTCATTCAGACACGTGGTTTTTGCTCTCATTTAGTTTGTGTGTTCCCTGTTAACTTTACTGTGGAACCTCAAGAACCACATCAAAGTTCCATAAATGGCCCAAAAAGGACAAAGACACATATAATAAGAGTATAACTACAATTAGTTTTCCTGTTTTCCAGATGTAAGTTTGACTGTAATAAATGTGGCGTGAACTTTAAGTGATGTCATATTTAGTGTACAAATTTTTGATTTAAAAATCTAAGGGATTTTATTAGGTATAGTGTATTGCAAGATTTAAATACAGAAAGTTTTCGGACATTAGCAAACAGGTTTTCAGATTTATTCTGATTGTTTACAGTAATCTACAGAAAGCTTGTTGAACACTCAGAAAACATAATTACATGTTTATACCCATTTCTTTGTGTAAAGCTTTACTCCACTTCCTTTTCTACTCATCTGTAAATGTACAGCACAGTAGAAGGAACAATCTCTGCACACTAATTCACATAAAAGACACGAGCCTCTGCTCAGACATGCGGCACGGTGGCTAATCGCTAAAGCAGCACAATGACTTTGTGTGAAATCAAATCAAATCATACGTATCTAAACAATCCCCACTTCGATCTCATTGTATGTTTCCTGCAAACACCCAACAAAACATCACAACTGCTGGTGTTATCGATCCCAAACAAATGAGCAAGCGAGAGGAAAGGAGGGAGGAGGGAAGGAAACGGGCGGTGCGGGGTCATCATGTGCGAGATGGAGTGTTGTCACAGCTCAACTCCCACCTCCTCTCCTTCTCAGATCAATACCAGCGTTGTATTTGTTTCCACAGTGTCGAGGCAGTAAGTGGTCAGTCACTCTTGCGGCGTATGAACCAGGAGGACTGAAAGAAGGACAAACACGGAGAGGTGGAAAGCTGAAGGATGGAAATGAGAGAAGGAGAGGTGGAAATAAAGAGAGAATGGAAGTGGCGACCCAGTTCCATCACTGCCTGTTTGTGTTTTGGGCTGCGTGGCAGTTAGGAAGCATTGTGGCACAAAGATGGGGGGGGGAAGGTGAAAGAAACATCTATTTATGTGAACAGGACCTCACTTTACAGACAACATGCAAAGTCAGTTTCATGTCTTTGCATTATGTGCACAGATACTTAATGTGCACATAATGCACATGCATAAACTGAGATATTTCTAGAGCTGCAGCTAATCTATAAATCAGTAGATTAGGATTATTATAATGATCTTTAACCAATAATCCTGTAGCGTTAAAGTAAATTATAAAAAATATAACAGTGGCTGTTTTCTGTGATCTTCTTCTTTTAATGTAAATTATACAAGTTTAAATATTAAAAAACATTTTGAATTTATTTTTTTCTGATTTACCCACAAAATATTTAAATTAATTTTAATAGGACATGAGTTTAAGCCATTTTTTCCTTATATATTTTTAGTTTTTTTAGAATAAAGATCAAGTCAGTGAATTATTATCTCCTTTACGTAAAAAAACAAGTTTTAATGTGTCTGTTTGTCACTAGTTTGTGACAGTATATGAGTCTTTTCCTCGTTTCATGACAGTTTTTGTCTCTCATCCAAAATCTTTGCTTCTAACACAACAGAAGTTTGGCATTATGGCCAAAAACTTGAGGTTTCCAACTTAATTTACTCACAAATGGGTGATGGCGTTGTGGTTATGTCCACTTATTTCATACAAATAACTAATTTCAGTAATTTGTCCTCAATTTTGTTCAAATTGGACCGAACTTTTGAGACAATCTGCAAATTATGGGTCTGACGAAAAGAAAATTTTATAAAAAAAAAAAAAATTGAACTTCCTCAAACTAATATTTGGAAATTAACACGATTTTTCTGACACACAATGAAACTTGATGCAACATTGTTTAGACGGTTGTGATTGGTTGCTTACAGTCATGATGCACGTCATTGTAATCAGTGAGTTTGTGATGAATGATGGATTATGATGCTTTAAAGCCTCGTTGCACTCAGTGAGGCGTTTAGTGTTTATGGCACGCTTCTGTCTTGAGCCAACTGTATTCTCTCTCTGATTAACTGGCAACAAAAACTCAGAGTGTGGTGGCGGAGTGTTAGTAATGTGTCAGTTTTATACTCATTTGAAATATTACTCCTTTAAAATCTCAGACAATAGATTGATTTCACACTTTATTCTTGTAAATTTATGATGTTTTGTAGAGTTTTGCTCAGACACTGATGTGGATGCCTGACTTTAATGACTTGCTGCAGCGATTTGTCAGACCTTTCACTGAAACGGTGCACTGTTGATACAAAAAAACAAAGAACATGCATCTGCATCAAAACTGTATTGCATGGTTTTTTTTTTTTTAAATATGTGGCTGTCAGGATATTGGAATTGGTGACAATGCAGGAATTATGAGAGTAAATGTGGAGAGGATTCTAAAGGTCACCGGGGTTAAGTTTTGCCGGCATTTGGGTGGAAGTGTTGAAATGATAGAGGGGTGAAAAGCCAGTCAGATAGATTTGGAGTAATAGGAGTCAGGAGCGTGCGGCTGAGCCTGCCATGACGAGAGGTGATGAAGATGGCTTGTAGAGAGCCGGGAGAGTTGGTAATGAAGAAGAAAAAGTTGGGTGATTTCTGTTAGAGCAGGTGAAAGAAGGAGATGTGGAGACAGTGAGAACTAATGAGTTGGATTTTCTAGAGACTTGGCATTCTGCTCATGGTGCTCGCTGTATCTCTCTCTCTCTCTCTGTGGAGGAGCTGGCTTGAGAGAGTTTCCTGTCTGAGCCCTGAAGCAGGAGTAAATGAGGGGTGGGGAGGACATGGTGGTGTGTGTGTGTGTGTGGAGTTGGGGGGGGGTGGTTCGTTGAGGGTTGGGGGTGTTGGAAGCAACAGAACACAGGAAAGGAGGAGAAGGGGGAGGGTGAGGGGCGGGAGGAACCAGCGTTGAAATTGAATGCCAGGGCGCCATGTTCTCACCGCCAGCGTTTCCATGGTTACAGGGTAATTCTGGCGAGTAAGGAAATTTCATTCACTTTGGTAGGAAGAGGGAAAAAAAACAAAAAAAAAACAAGAAGGGAAATATTAAGAACGCAGAAGAGGAGAAGAAAGAAAGAGACAAAAGAAAAACAGATAAAAGGAGGCAGTAAAAAGAGGAAGAAAGAGGAAACATCTTCTGGGGTTAAAGCCACCCATCCCCCAGGCGAACTGCCTCTCTGTCTCTCATTCCTGTTTTTTTTTTAATTTTGTATGTGTGTGTGTGTATTCCTGATGCTCAGTTTGTTTGCCACCACCCTATAAGCAAACACAACACCCACCCACAATCCACCAGTTCTTCCTGCAGCCCTGCAGGTATATGGCAAAGAACAAAGAGAAACACTGCTAACTGGTCGCTGTGTGTGTGTTTTTGTCAGTGTCTCTATTTTTTTTTTTCTTTCTTCAGAAGGAAGGCAATGGGGGTTGGTGCCAGGGTAGTTTTTGGGGAGGGGTCTGATAAATCAAGAGGCAGTGTTATTGTTCACAACATGTTTGACACATTTGTGAAGCAGCTGCTGGCATCTCAAAGTTCATCTCAAAGCATTTGTCTCCTACATTTTAATAGAAAAAGAGCTGAAACAGTGCGTGCATGTAAAAACTTGTGCATGCAGGCATGTGTGTCAACATGTATAAAGCAGGGAAACTCACACTCGCTGCCTAACAGGGGCTGACAACTGCACGGGGATTTGACTGGGATGTCGCTGCAGCCAATGTGACAGCTGTACAGCCAAGCAGCCTCTGTGCACAAATACACACGTAAACAAGTGTGAGCATTATCAGGATTTCTGATATGCAGTGTAAATATTCTCATCAGCACAGCTTGGCTGCATGTTCTTACTGTAATCCTTATTACTTCGGAATCAAGGCGATGTGTGCAGATGTTTTACTCTCAATTCAATTATCATGAGCTTGTGGTAACATCTTTTTTTGTTTTCTTGTCACTTTCAGTGGCTGAGGAAGGACTCCGTGAGTGTGGACTGTCGTATGAGTGCAGGACCCTCCTGTTTAAGGCTATACACAACCTGCTTGAAAGGTAAAACTAACAGTTATTTATTTCCATTTGTGAAAGTTATTACCTCCTAAAGCACCATAAAATGCCTCATTTGTAGACAATAACTTGTAACACACCAGCATAATATTTGACAACTGATTTATTTTGGAATATTCCAGACTATAAATGAGCAGCTGCTTGTACTCCAATTTTTTTGAATCACTCAGAAGGACAATCGTGTCACTCTCAGGTGTTTCATGAAATTGTTCATGTTATTTGAAGCTGAGTTTGGGGGAAAGTTTGGGAACATTAACATCCTACTTGTTTTATTTCACACTTTGGATGACGTAAAAAAAAATGATTGTGATTCAGATTCCATAAAATATATTGTAATTCATGTGAAATTATATTTGATCAACTTTTATCTTGTGGTTAGTTTAGCATTAGAGAGTTTTTATTCTTTATAAGTGTGAAAAGCAGAAGCAGCATGGAGCTGTAGTGCTTTTAATGCAGCCTGGGGGACTTTCAGCAGGAACTTGACAATATTTCTGTCTGAATGACTGTGTAATGTGAAACTGATGGTCATATAAAGGTTTTAAAATAGCATCCAAGTGAACTGCAACGTAAGTGTTGCGACTGTAGTTGTTTTATGAAGGCAACTATCCACTTTTATCCACTTATGGTGCGTTCCAGTTGTCCTTGGAACTCAGAATTTCCGACCTAAAAATGACATAAAGAGCTTGTTTTGCGTTCCAGCTGAGCCAACTTGGAAAAAATGGACGCCACCAGCAAAGCTGCGTGGGTTGTTGCTTTATCTCAGTACAAAGAGCTTCTAACCAAGTATTCTTTGCGCCTACAGTAAAAACTACAAACACGAGTCAATTTTGGCGGGAATGTTCGTAAGTTTATATTTATTTTTTATAATTTGCAACAACGCAATTATCGGTAACAACAATACCAACTACTTGGTGCTACTTACATAGCAAACAGAACATATGAATGAGGAAAAAATAAAGACGACAAGTACTACTGGTAGTGCTGGATGTAGCCGTCTTTAGATGCAGAATCTTGGGTTCCTCTAAAACTTACGAGCTCACAGCTCGGAAAAACGAGTTCATTGCGTCATTTCTGGCTAACTTATCTCGGAAAAACAAGTTCTAAAGAAAACTGGAACGCACTATTAGTCCTGCTCAAACTACAATTCCTATTAAAAACAATGTTTTTTAAAGAGGCCCTTCCATTAAAAACGGTTTTTCTGAGGTTTCTGTTGAATATTTTAGCTCCACAGGTGTTCTTACCTTCATAGTGGGTGTGAAAACAAGTCAACAACTTCTCTTTCAGTTTTTATCTCTCAAACTACGCAAGTAGTGATAAAACCCGAGTTCTCCCGAGTCCGAACGATCTGTATCTGTTTCGTCACAACTCCTTTGTTCGTTAGTATTCGGCAGCTCCCGCAGTTGAAACCACGCCTAGCATGCTGCTGGCTAAAAGCTGTTAGCATAAGGCGTAGCAAACAGGAAGACACCACGTCTGACGTTGCCATGCGCAATGGGGAAGGAAACAGTATACCTTGCTCTCATAGGCTAGTTTGTTAGCCAATCAGAGTCCAGCAAATTTGCATAATGAATATGAACGAGCTGCTGCTCGAGGCCTGATGGAACCAGCTGAATTTTGACGCAGACAGATTGAAATGTCTGTTAATCAGTGTTTCCTGACGTTTCTTAGACATAAAATGTTTCATATTACTGGTTTATACTTAAGAAATAACCACAAAGTCCTGAAATGTGTATGAAACGGCCTCTTTAAAAGTTTCTGTATGCTCTAGTAATAAAAAGTAAGTAAAAGAAGTTTGTTATTTTAATGTATTATTTGTCTAAACTACAATGAGTTAAGTATAAGAAAAATCTCCAAATAAAACTTTAAACAGATGAAAATTTTTATCTTAATGAAATTATAATCTGAGCACTGAATCACTTGCCCAAGTACCCAAAGCTCTCCTCTCTTAGTCGGAGCCATCTGTTAAATGAAGCAGCACATATTTGCTCTCTATTAAGTTAAGCCTCAGTGATCATCATAAGGGAAAGGCTGAATTAACCTTCCTATTACCTTGGAGCCGACTCTGTTTATAGCTCACTGTTTCAACACTAGAGGGATCACTTTCACTTCCTTTTTGTGCACTAACTGTACAATGTGGCACAGATACACCTGACCTGAATCACAGATTGGTATATACAGACAAATTATTTATAAACTTCAGCAATATGATGATAAAAAAAAAAAGTTTTGCTGCATTAGTCACTGATAAATTTTCTAAAAAGGTGGTCAGATTCTGAAGGAAATCAGACACAGATGTTTTGGTGAGTCAGTAAAATGAAACATCTTCTACCTGATTTATAGAGAACGATTTATAGCCCACTGCTGCAGAGTTTGGGGTTTATGATCATTTATTGGCAGAATATAAAGTTTCCCATAAACTTAATCTGCTCAGATCAGCATATGAGGGTGTTATTATGTGACAATCGCTTCTAATACGCCTTTTAGAGTGTATACTAAAGAGATGTTAAAAGTCATGTGCCAGATGAATAGCTATGTCAAATTATCAAAAATAATAAATATTTTAAACAGAATTTACAGAACAGCGTTGTCGGTGGGCTGCACGGTGGTGCAGTGGGTTTGCTTTGCAGCTTCGCCCCTGGTTTCCTCTGGATATTCTAGTTTCCTCCCACAGATCTAAAACATGCATATTGGGTTTATTGGCAAATCTAAATTGGCTCTAGGTGTAACTGATGAATAAAACACTTTATTAGCAACAGTAATTTAGGTTATACAGTTTTTCCCTTAATGTTTGGAGTTGTACTGCTTTTGTAAAGTTTGGGGTAAAAATATGTCGTCAAATTTAAGCTAATACACCTCAGATATGCGTCGTTTTAAAAGTAATTAACAGTTTATTCCCTCCCCTGTTCCTCCCCCTCTGTTCGGTATTTTATTGTTATTCTCTGTCTTGCCAGTGGTCTTTCACCCATCATCACTTTCATTTTATAGCTGGAGGACAATTATTTTTAAATTAAAAACTAAAATCTGTTAAAAAACATGTAAATGTGGTCTTTTCTTGTTCATTTAACTCAACGGCTGTGAAAGTGGTGTCAGGGGTTGAAGCTAATGGTAGAAAAATCATGAAGATGAAAGTTCGAATCATCTTGTTAAAATATTATTTTGGCATAAAAGATGTTCCTTTAAAATCAGATTATTCAAAAGTGAATATTCCCTCTCTCCTCTCTCTCTCTCTCTCTCTCTCTCTCTCTCTCTCTCTCTCTTTCTCTGTTCCTCATGCAACAACAATTTTTGGGTCATCTTAAAGATGATGTAAGCTGATGCAGAAATATGAAAATGATAAACAAGAGTCACGTGATGAAAATAAAAAATTTTGTGTACTTTACCTTTTATATGATAAAACAAAGTGTACGATTTTTGCAGCACTGTTCTCTGCAGAATATAGAAGAATTATTGTCAAACATTATATTTAATAAAGTTGCATGTTTGTTAGATAGAGTTAGTTAATCCAGGCTTCAGCATCACGGGGGCCTGATCTTCTTCAGCAGGGCCGTCACTGTGTGTGGAGCCGATCAGCTTTATCAAAGTTTCCATCATGTTTAGTCATCTGGTACGTCAGTTCCCAGGTGATCTTTTCCAGCCAGCAGCTATCAGAGTGAATATGCAACTTGGTCTTACAGAAGACAGAGTGGTTACACCAGAGGGTTTTCCAGAGAGACCACATGGCTGCAGCTGTAAGACTGTCTGTTGTTAAATTCTGACTTGTGGTTACTGTTGTTAGCGATCATGGAGCTCAGGTGAACCAACATGCAGTTACTGACATGCATAAGTCTGCTACTCTGCCACCTTGGAGGCTGAGATGTGCTGCTTCCAAATAATATTTATAAAATGTATTACTCAGGTGTTGGAAGGAGGAACTGAACAGTTTTATGTTACGGGCAGTTTGACCCAACTGTTGGTGAGAAACCTGGAGTTATATTAACACTGATTTAAACGTGATGGAAGATATAGTCTACTGTATCAACGGTACCTTTCAGGTCCACAAAGGAGATGAAAAGATGTTGATTCCTCTGATTCTCCCTGAGAGAGGCGGTCTGCAGTGATTCAACTAGACATAGAGTCGGCTTGCTGAGAGCAACAAGTTGCTTCTGATGTCCAGGGAAGCAAATTTTAGAAAGATCCTGGGTGAAAAGTTTGGTGGGTATGAAAAGCAGAACAACCTCCCCGTGGTTGCTGCAGACGAGCCTGTCGTGTTTCCATAAGGGTTCCAACCATGTGGTTGCTGACATCATTCAGCAACTCTTCATTGATGGCGCAGATTCCCAGAGTCTTGTAGTTCTCGGGGACTGGATATCAGATACTGGATACCAGCAGGGTAATATAGGTAGAGGTTATGGTACCTTAACTATTATAATGTGGAGCTCAGCATGGGCTCAGTGAAGCATGTTAACCTCACTAAGGTCATTGCTCCCTTTTGCTGATTCTCCGCACACTGATTCATCCCTCTAAAATCTTTGGTGGCGGCTACGTTGCGCACGACATTCAGCTGCCAGCGTTCAGTTCAGTGTTTACTGAATGTTACTTGAAAATATATTCTGAAAATAGTGTTTTAATGACTGTTCTCTTTTAATGACTTAGGAAATTTATTGATAAGACTATAGTGAAGGAGTCTGAACTGAGCTCGACTCCCTATTTTCATTTTGTAATTTCATGACCCAGGTCAGACGATTCAGGAGGAATTTACCGACACCTGCTCACAGACAGACAAGTTAAACTTCTTAAGGAACTATCTGTCTTTAAAAGTTGTTTGAAGTGATGGAACCCAGTCATTGAAAGGAACTCTCTGTGCTCACAGCTTGGTTTGATGAAAACCTAAAAGGTTTAGAAGGATTTAGATATAGATATACCATTTTCAGGAAAGCAGATTAGCATAAGTTGTGCTATTTTTTTTGCCTATGAGAAGGTTTGTATCAGACTCTGAGTCTTGAAGTGGTAAAATGAAACATGGAGCATATTTCTTGCATTTTCAAGGTTTTGCTTCTAAATATTGTCCAAAAAAAACCTCATTATATCAACAAAATACAAAGATCTGAGACTTTGTTGTTGACTCTAACAAAACATTTCAGTTTAGTTTGTTTCAGTGTATCTGTCGAGCATCAAGTCATAACAAAAGTCATTCTGTAAGAGCCAAGAAGTGGATGATGTTTTCTAATATGTTTCCTCCTTTCTCTTCCTGTCTGCAGATGTTTGATGGACAAGGGGTTTGTGAGAATCGGGAAATGGTTCTTCAAGCCACATGAACTGGAAGCAAAGTCTTTGGGCAACAGGTAAGAAACAGTCATCTTAATAATATGTTGTAGCAAGATTTTGGGGAGATTTTGTACCTCGTTGTTGCATGTGATGTAAGTGTTTAAGACAACAGCTGGCCAGTTGTGTGTTCAAAATATGTGAATGGTGTGCAGACAGGAAGTGAGCTGATAAAACTCCCCGTGTGAATGTGAGGAGGCTTGTGTGTGTGTGTACATGTCATGCTGTGTAACAGTGTTGTCAGTGTGGGAGAAAGACAGAGAGTCTGAGTAAAAAGTGGGAGGGTGGAAGAGTTTCAGTGTTTGCGAATGAGTGAGAGTTAAGCTTCTGCAGTGATGCGGTTGCTATAACAAACCTTAGCGCTGAAGAGAGAGCCCCGGGGCTGACGCAGCTCTTGCTGGAGAGATTATATCTCCCAGTTGGCTCAGAGCAGCTGGGGATCCCCCCCGAAGCAGCTGGAGGAAGCTACAGAAGATGGAATGCTGTTTCTATCAGAACCCTAAAAATGGACTAAGCTGTGGATGAGTGGGTTGTACATTATGTCAGAAACTCTCTTGAAATCATCACAGAGTGATGTCCTACTGGATTTTATATGTATGACTCATTCAGCAGCTTGAGCAAACTTCTTTGTTTCTTTTTTTTTTTCAACCGTATCTGGAAACTTCACCCTAACAAGGCTGCAGACGTTTCCCTACATGCCCAGATTATTCCACTCAACGTGGTTCAAGTCTTGTGGTCTCACGGGGGTGCAGATATAAATATTGGGGAGTGTTGTGCAAGCACTTGCTTTAGAAATAATAGAGATTTTTATATTTGCCTACAGTCACTCTGCAGTTATTTCACAACTTCTCTGCATGTTTTTTTTCTAATTAGTACAAATAAAGCAAATTTATTTAAGCAAAAATGAGAGGCGGAGTCACACCTGGACAGGTTGCCAGTCCATCACAGGAACATAGAGTCAGACCATCACTCACCAATTAACCTCAAGCATGTTTTTAGTCTGCAGCAGGAAGCTGGAGAAAACCCACACATGCATACATACATGCAAACTCCCTGCAGAAAGACCTTCTAACTGCAAGGCAACAGCACTGCACCACTTCACCACCGTGCAGCCCATTAAGAAAGGTGCTACATTCAATTCATTTAAATACAGCAACCAGCATAAAAAATAAGAATTCATGAAGACACTCCCACGAGTTCAAAAATCCGTTCTTTCCTCTAAGGTGTGATACACGTCTCAGTGTGTGCAACGCTTTCTGTGTGTGTTTTCTGTGCCGGTGAGACCCGTGCACATCATGTTAATTCCTCTTCAATTCGTAAGCTCTGCTGGAATATGTTCTACGCACCCTGCTGAGTCGTCCCAGACTTCTTCTATCTGTGAATTATTGAACATCCTGAAGGCGAAGATTGAGAAATATGTGGAGAGAAAGAGGGAAATTTTCTAGAGCACAAAAACAAATAGAAATCTTATGTGTCTGGACTTTATATATTATATAAGTGTGGAATATAACAACTGATTTCTATCAAACAGAAAGACATGCTATGCCTTGTACTGCGGTGCTGCACCACAGTTTGACAGTGTGAGAACTCCTGGTGATCTGTGCTTTCATGCTCTGAGGGAACATCGCTCCGTTAGGCACACAATGACCTCCAATCGCAACACCTCCTTTGTCTCTTCTTCTCTTCCAAACGGCGCCTTTCATCCCCAGCAGGGGGCGTTACGGTGCCGTCTCCAGCGCCTTGGCACCGCTGCCTTTGTCAGGCTTATCTGGTGTTTATCTTGTGTGTGTCCATGGGGCACAGCGGGTTGTGGTAGATCCAGGAGATGATTCCCCCCCCCCCTTCCTCAGCCCATTGCGGCTGCTCTCTTTGTGTCTGAACGGGAGGAAAGCGCTCACGGTTGGTAACGCAATGCATCAGACGCTGAAGGGTGAGCACTAGAGATCCAGCGCGAACGCAGGAGGCAAGGGAGAAGAGGGAGGAGGCTTCAGCATGTCGGGGGAGGCGATGGGGTGGGGATCAGAGAAGGTGGGGGGTCGTAAATTAATCATCACTGTAGACGGCTGAATGGATGTATTAGAGTCTGTTTCTCTCATTAGTCCAGTCAATTCTTTGCATGGTAAACAGCACGCTGTGTTTTCCTTTCGTTTTTTTTTTATACAGCAACTTTCATTTCACTAATGGGCACAAACTCATGCATAAATAATAATCACAGTTTAGTGTAACGGACCTGTCCTCTGGTACTAAACAAGAACCAGCTCCCCTTTTCCTATTTCAACAATTTCTTTTAATTTTAGAATATCTCACCCAACATGACACAAGAACATGTTTTTAAAATCCTCTTTTCTCCCCCCCGCCCCCCCCATCTTTAGGGATAAGTGACACAGAGACATTAGCTGTCTCCAAGGCAACAGCGGTTTGGTGTTAGACCACATTACAAGGTCACAGGATCAACGAACAAAAAAAATAAATAAATAACAGAAGAATTTGAATATACATTTCTATTAATCACTGGTTTCTCTTTATTTACTTTTTGAATTGGTTTATAATTTCTGACTCGATCAGTTCATGTAAACAAAAACTATTTGTTTGCTGTTATGTATTTAGTCGAATCATGGATTTAAATGTAGGAATCGAGGGAAGTGAGAGCTTAAATGAAGTCTATAAAAAGAGAAATTTAGTCATATTAAACATAAAAAGGCAAAAACCTTTTTTGAAACTGACCTAATTTTGTCAGTGTTGGTATTTTTTTTCTTCCCAGACTTATTCAAAACTAGAAAAAACAAAGCAAAAACAGTCAAACTGGGAATAAAAATGAGAGAGTCACACATTCTGTGTCTACACTAAGTGGTTTGAGCTACATTTCTTCTAGTAGCTTTAAAATGGCAAAAAACGCAAAATACTTACATAAATGCTGATTTGATGAATGAAAAAAGAAGAGATCAGGTGAAAGGTGTAACATACAAAAGCTTCTTTTTTTTTCAACAGGCTATAAAAATGAGTGACAAGAAAAATGCGCCCTTGAGTAGCAAATTGTCAGAGTCGATGGATAAGTAGCTGCTGGGTAAATGAATTGTAAAGTGGTGACTGACAGAATATAATCATTTTAGGAAGGAATAAAAATAAAAATCATAACATCACTTTAACAGCCGCTGATGAATTTTATGATCATGATTTGTGTAAATTTTGCTCAAAAACTGACTTGAAGTACTAAATCCCACTATTTTTACTTAGTGTTGTTAAATATTTGTCATAATTTTCTATGTGATTAAAACATTTTTCAAAGTTTCAGTCATAAGATCAAAGGTTAGAACAATTAGTGATGTCACAATTTATAATTAAAAGTAATGACATGCTGTTAAACTCGTTAGATCCTGATCAGTGTCTGAACTGTTAGAATAGTTTCTTTAAATATAACAAATCCATGAAATAACAGTCAGGAACTTTTCATAAATATTAGAATGATTAATATTGTTAATTTTTTATGTAATAACAAAAATTGATTCTTGCTTGTAGAGGAGAAACAGGATTTCATACAGCAGTTTTTGAAGAAAGTACCAATTCTGTTTAAGTGGTATAGCTTATAATGTAAATCTAGATTACTAAATGATACATTTGGCCTTTTATGGTTAAATAGTTATGTGTTTTTTTTAATTTTTTTTCTGTTAAATTGTGCTTGTAAAAGGCAGAAAGCTCATGAGCACTCACTCACAGTATGTGACACTAGATAGAAATACTACACAGATCAATATAGAGGAATGCGTCGCAGCATAAATTCCTTTACACCCAGACGCTTTTCCTGTTTTAGTCCAGTTTTATTTTACTCAGGACAAAAGAAATGAAGTAAATACATGTAGTAGCTTGCATACGTGTTCTCCACTGTTATTCTCTGCTGTAGAGCTATTTTCAGTTTTATTAGTTTGGTGTTTTCTGTGCATCACACAAAGAACCTGATTGTGCTCGTGTACTTCAGTCTTCTCATTGTGCATCCATGTAAACACTGTTCAAACACAAAGAGTGTGAAAAAGCATCAGCGGGTGAAGGTGCACACGAGGGGTCAATGAATAATACATCAAACTTACTTATGCTACTTTTAATAGTCCAAACCTGCAGACTGAGTGCATGCAGCATCATTTACACACACCTGCATGTTGCATATTGTTTGGTGGTTTGATAAAATCGGCTTAATATAAATCAGACAGCGCCGTCAGGCTGCTGGAATCAGTTTATGTGTAAACAAGAGTGTAAACATCCCTTACAATGATCCACCTGCATCAGAGTGTCTATTCATGTGCGATTGTGTGGAAACAGTTAGCAATAACCAAGAGGGCGTCTCTTAAATATAATACTCCAACGCCAGACGGAACGTTCAAGGTGCAGATTAAATAGATTAATCTCTCAGATTTGTGCAGAGAAAATGTTTTCATACCTGCTCAGTTCAGGCCACTATAGTGACAAAGTAAGCACAGTTATCGCACCATCAGATTAAGATGCCTCTAATAGTAGAGAGACAAGCCTTGAGTATAATCCACGTCTTGCTTATCATTTTTCCACACAGAGTTATTTTCCTTGCAGATGTGTGAAGTCTGTGATGCATGTCGGACATTAATCAGCTTCCCTGCTGGTTGTCTGGGTGACAAGACACATGTTGTTACATGATTCTACACAGAGACGTCTTTCCCCTCTCGACCAGTAACATTTACTTTCTAGTGTAAAAGACTAAACTTATATCCGTGACACAATGAGAACATTCTGTATGAAATGGGACCGATTCACACAAACAGCGTGTGATGAACATCAGCTGATCGATTTCACCATAAAGTCATACTCAGTAGCCGCCCATTAAAACTGATCTCATCGATATGTGTGCAGCATTTTCAGTGTGCAGCACTGAATTATTCACTTCCTCTGTCTCTCAAGCCGGTTTTGCTCTTACTTCACTTTTCCTTTTTTTATTTTTTTTTTCACCTTCCCTTATCTTCTTAATTTCCTCTCACTCCCCCAACTTTCCCATTTTGTCTACTCGTGCATGTCCTTAATCCCCCATGTCTCCATCTCTTTCTTTTCTTCCTCTTCTTCACAGTCTGTTCGTTTTATTTTATTTTTTTTCTCCTCCTCCTGTACTGTCAGCCCTCCGGCATGTCTCAGCCATCTCTCCTCTTCATTTATTAATACCTGTACTCATATAGCCGAGCACACACACACACACATCGCGTTCGATATTCTCACACACGTACACTTAATGTCTGACGACTGCACTAAAGTCCCAGAGGATGCGAGGAGCCCGGAGTGTCCACACACTCACACCCCGCTTACGGTGCAGGAAAATGCCCTTTGTGAAAGGACAGGGAGCATCAATCTCCCAGCTGGGTCAGCTTGCAGTTTGATGCTGTTTTTCTGCTCTTCCCAGACTTGCATGTGGTTGCACTTTATTCCAGTTACAACAGACCTTATGTTATGGCTGCTGCAGGTGCATTCAGTTTATATTTGATACATTTAATTATTTGCCCCCAAAACTGGTTAATTTGAAGCATCTTAATTTGTGTTTGGGAAGGAAAAGATATAGAAAAAGTATTTTTTTATTTGATTTCTTGGAACACATTTGATTTTGCAGCATTATTTAATTTGTTTGGGGCCTTCAGTCATTCAGTGTCTGACAAAATTGGTGCATTCAGGATCATGATTTGGCTTTCTGTTATAGCTTCAGTGATGATGAACGTTCCCTTTCTGTTAATTTTGCTTGTATGTGCATTTGTGCGCAGCAGGCTGTTACCCTTGACTTGCAGCTGTTTCCCTGAGTTTCCACCTATATTTAGCTCTTCATGTGAGTGGAACGATGCGCTGAGGACGAGGTTGGAGGGCAGTGACATTGAAAGCATTTTTGACTCATGTGTTGTAGAGATGGGAACTGCAGAGATGATGGATTACGGCAGCGTGTACGCCTAAGTACCAGTTTATTGTAGGGATGCATATGTATGCACTTTACATTGTGCAGAACTGTGTTCAGACCACCTGCTGTTATTATGCTTTTTTTTCCCCTTCTCTCTGGGAACATGAGGAATGTTTATGAAGCAGATAACTTGCCCTCCTCCCCCCTTGGGGGACTTCAGCGCCATCTGGAGGCAGTCGTCAATAAAACGAAGATATCCGGCTTAAATACACGGTGTTTAGTTCTGGCCATGCTTGTGGAACTAGCCATTTTATTGAATTTGATGATCCATTACAGCTCAAATGGAGGTCCAACTCCCTCAGGGCGAAGGGGATATTGCATAGGCAGAGGGGTAATCACAAGGCGATTACAGTACCTGCTGACTTTATTGTAATACTGATATCTAAACCAAGGTATTAGGAAGGTTTATAGATTAAAAATATACATCAGTGAAGCCGTCCAGGTGTTTAATGACATCCAACCCTCCCACAGCTCTATAGATCGCCATAAAGATCCAACAATTACTCCTCCTTGATTAAAAAAAACAGCAATGCATGATGAACTGAGCACAGGCTGTGTGTAATAAAGAGAGAGTTGCATATGCAAACATGCAGCCAGCACAATCACTCAAAAGGAAATGAGGATTTATACCTGCAATAAGAGTCAAATGTGGGAGCTGATGCAGAAGATCAATGATGCTCAGTGATGCTTCTACAGAGATGCAGTCTGAGTGGAGAAAAGAGCTCATCCGGTGACATTTTACAGCCTGAAAAGGAGGCATGTTTTACATTTGGAGTACATCTGATACAAGAGCCTGTCTTGTCTTAGATTGTGCATAATTGAAAAGTAATTACATTTAGCTTTAATCTAAAATTAATTAAACCGTGGAGGTAATTTAATGTTGAATTGAAATGGGCAAAGAGAGGAGTTGCTAGTCATTTTTCTCGTGTGTTGTGCACAAGCTGGATTTCACGGTGATGTTTCTGTGAATAACTCAGTCGACTTTCACAAAGGATTTAATCCCCGTCACACGATTTCTTTACTTTTTTTTGCCCGCTTATAATTTTGTTTTTCTAAATCTTGGATGTCTTCTTTTCCCAGCGAGCACCTCTCGTGTTCCTTCTCCTTCTTCCTCCACGGGGAGAGCAATGTGTGCACAAGCGTTGAGATCGCCCAGCACCAACCAGCCTACCACATCACAGAGCACCACATCCGACTCGCGCAGACCTCCACCACACCGGTGCAGGGTAAGACCACAAATCAGCTTTTCAGTGTCTGTGTACACACTTCAAATCTAAAACTCACACCTACAGTCAAGTAAATATAAACAATAAACATTAATCTTCTCAGATATTTGGTGGATTTTACCTGATTATTAGTATTCAGTAAATTTTTCAGTTATTTAATCAAAAACCAAATCACTTTTTATTTCACAGCTGTTAAATATCCATATAATAATTGTGAAATAACATTAGTTTTGGCAGCGCCTACCGGTTGAAATGACAAAAGAGTGTAGTTATAAAAAGAAGAAGCCATATTTTTTGTCAAAGCTTTTATTTTTGTAATCTGAGTCTGCATACGAGAGACATGAAAGCCCCGCCTATTCACCTGCACGCTATCATGGTGCTTTTTAATCATCTAAAAACTGATTTTAAAAAGATCAGTATTTGAATATACAGGATAAGAACTAAATCAGCACCATTAAAAACAATTATCTTTTTAATTTTTAAATTAAATCATAAGAAAATGCCCCGTTTGATTAGACGGAAGGGGCGGGACTTAAAGCTTGTACTACAGCCAGCCACTGTGGTTTTTTTTTTTAGTTTATTTATCTGATGATTATATGAGTATCTAAACCCTTTACAAGAACAGTGTGGTTAAATTACTTTGTGTGTTTGTTTGTTTTCCTTCCGGTCTGTGCAGTGGTTCTGAGTCCATACGGTCTGAGCGGCACCCTAACGGGTCAAGCCTACAAGTCCAGTGATCCTGCAGCGCGGAAGCTCATGGAGGAATGGAGCTACTTCTATCCAATGGTGCTTCAGCAGAATGAGGGAAGCGGTGAGAAGGAACAAAAAGACGTGGGCCAGGCCTACGATCGCTGCGCTCATGTGGCAGTGGATGTCATTGTAGGTACGGAACAAAAAAAAAAAAACACATTTGTTGGATTGGAATTTGATTTTTGAAGCATTTCCAGCAGAATAAGTCCACAATAAAATCTATGCTCTGCATATTGTCTTCAAGCAGCACGTTCTGAAGAACCCTGCAGATCAGTCAGTATGTTCAGTTCTTGGATTCATCTCATTGATCACCCCGTCTCTCTGTAGATTACCAGGTGGTTTGAGGTCAGATACCAAGCGAATGTGGTGCTTTAGATACAACAATCTTCACAGACTGAGAGGTTGAAAAAAGGGAAACGACTGTGAGGACAGATCGACAGAACAGTGCAGCCGAAAAGCTCCGGGGAGTGTCTCTAACAGGCTAATCAATCTGATCCCACAGCGCTGGCTTGACCTGATTACAATTAAAACTCCTTTGGTTACCAGTGACTTTTACAGCTAAAGAGAAAAGCCTCAAATGATACTGAGAGGGAGCGTAGAGGGGTTTTATTTGATTATGTTGGATCTGAGCAGTGAATGAAAAAGTGTGTGCTTGCTTAAATAAATTACCCAGCAGGTTGATCTAATGTAGCTACCGTATATGTGGCAGGTTGTTTTTGACGTGTCACACACATTATAAAGGTACATTTTTAGACATAATAAAAAGAATCTTTGCTTTTTTGCACACATGCTGTACAATTCAATAAATCTTCCAGTTAATAATTCACAGCTACTCTTTGAGATCCAAATCCTGAATCCTCTTGTTTTTTTGTTTTCTAGGTGGAGTAAGGATGACCTACCCAGCTGCTTTTGTGCTGATTGCCCAGGGGGACCTACCGGTGGAGCAGCCTCCACCTGTTTCTGCAGCTCAGGGCCTCAACAAGGAGCTGAACAACTGCAGCGTACCGCTAACTCCACCAACGTCACCGGAACAGCCCAGCTCTGGTAACTTTCCAGCAGAACACAAGAAGTTACAAGAATTATGTAAAAAAAAAAAAAAATGTATCCAATGATAATCCAATGATGTTTCATCTAAAAGAACAAAGGGTACGTTTTAAAAAAAAAATCATTTATAAGACAGGAAATTATAGAAATGGATACTTTTCATTTGACATAAAACTTGTCCGAAACTGAATTTTGTCGTTGTTATTGTGTTTATTTTTCAGTTAACATGAAAAAAGTTAAAAGTTACCAGTCTTCTTTGTTAGCAGCTCGAACTATTTGTCTTGTTAATTTCACTTCAAGGTGCGGTATACCGTGTAGAAAATAATGGATTTTATTTCCAACACCAGGTGACAGTAATGAGCAAAATCATAACCCCGTCACTTCCACTAACCACCACAGGGTGGCAGAAACGAGTGTTATTCATCACTCCTTCACACAGAGTAGCAGCGTGCAAGATACTCAATGTCCAGCTTTTCAACTCCAAGTGAAAAAAAAGTGTCCTTTTTTATTTTTGGAGAAGCTAACTCAGGTGATGATGCTGCTCGCTTTGAAGTGGCTTCGTCTATGATCTCTGTCAAATAAACTAGCAAAACTTTAGCTGAAAAGTCTCTACAAGCTCTGCTCACGCGAAGACCGAGAGGTGAACTGAATGAGCAGCAGATCCGGAGCTGAACCAAAAACTGGCTTATACTCACTCTAGTGGCGGAAAACAGCACTACAAGTTTGTCGGACCATCAAAAAATTAAAAAAGGATCAATAACTTTTTTAAAGTAAAAATAAATCGCACATGGAATAAGCTCTCTGATTATGGTATTACTTTGTTTTTAAAAAGTATAATCTTGAAAATTCAACATTGTATGCATTTAAGAAAATTTGTAATTTTAGAATTTCCCAAAAACATTACGTCATTAGTCACCCAGTAGGAGAAATGATCATTTCTTCAATCACTATGTGTTGCTTTCAAAATAACATCAGCTTCTGTTCTGACTCATAACTTACTTGGAATTAAGACTTTGGAATTAAACATCCTTCCATAAACTCCTTTTACACACGCGTCACATTAATGACTATCAGTCTGTTAAAGTGACGACATCCAGTCACAGAAAAATGACACAAAACTGGACATTATGTGCACTAGCATATATAATTTTTGGAATAATAAACAGAAAATGAGGCAAAACTAACCCTTGGCTAAATTTATACTGCAGAGATTTGAGTTTTATGTTAAAGTTTTAAAAGATGTTGCAGATTTTCATTGAATAAATCACAGAAACAAAGTGAAAAGTGTCATTTTCAGCTGCTTTTTTCCATCGTTCCCTGTATTTACTACAATCATGTAAGACTGGTTCTCGAACACTTACAGTTGTGGTTATATCACATGAAGAAGCTCTGTGAGAATTGTCATTATATGGGCTCGCACATGCTGTCTAGTCTTGCATGAATAACAAATAATGTGTGTGCACATCGGCTCTTTTTGTCGCTTTCACTGGCTTGTCTGAATGAAACACGAGGACGAGAGTAACGTGTGAATGACGGAACGCTGTCCCTTTAACAGTTTGAAGAAGCCGTTAATGTTACGCTTTTTATGTGTGAAAGGAACTCATGTTACTTGTCAGATTTCTGTCAGAAAGTGTTACAAAAAAAACACCAGTGGGGCATTTCACACGTGACGCTGAGTTGCTCGGTTCCTGTCAGATTGATGAGAAGGAACGCACGTGTGAAAATGGACACGTTCAATGCTGATTGAGATCCAAATAAGTCGGATGTGGTTCAAACATGAGAGCTTTTCTCAGGGATGGAGTAAAACTTCTGTCTTTGCTCTGTCCTTATGCGCCACCCTTTTTGTCTTTTCAGCGGACAGTGGCTTTGTGACCTCGGCCTCGAATGTTCCAACACCAGACAGCAGCATGGGGATCGTCAGCATTAGCCCAAAGCATTCTGGGAAGAAGCTGACCCACCAGGTCGTCCATCAGGCCTGGAAGGAGTGCTATCTCAACCAGCACATGTATGTTAACCATGTCACTCCTTGTTCTGTGATTACTAAAGCGTGAAATCCTCTCCCTCCAGGATATTTATAAGCAAACAGATGCAAAAATATTTATCAAACTCATTACGCATTCTGAACATGGACACTTCTCTCCTTACGAAAAGTTTAGTTTTATAATTCACTTGTTCCAACTTAAATCAAAATTTTAATCATAGGCTGAATAGTTTGTACTAGATAGTATTTCTTGCTACTGTTGCTATACAATATTTAATATTTTCTTTCTCTTTCATTTTCTCTCAATATATATTTATATCTTTCAAAAGTGGGAATTATGCCGTGTAAATTCAATTGTCTATGTAATTAGACATATTTTTTAAAAGCAACTACTGAGTGTAAAAGAAATTTCTCCAAGGGAACAATAATGTGCATCATATTGTATTGAATGATTTTGAGTATACAAACTTAAAGCTTCTGGTTTTTTTTTTCTATCAGATCAAATCAGTCAGCTGATGGGACGCAGAGGAATGAAGTGCCAAATGGGGCAACCATGTGGAACTTTAATGATCTGGGAGTTCGAGCCCCCTGCAGCTGTTCCAGGTACCTCACATCCTCCAGCTCAGCTCAGTCAACTTATCAGATGAACACAGTATTTAAACCTTGTTTATAAACTGATCAGTACGCTGATAAAGATATAATTATGCTGTGAGGAGTTCGAGATGTGGGTGTAAATGCATCACAATTCAGAGGTAAATGGATAAAAACCAAACAGGAGCAACTAAAACTTGATCCAGATCTTAACTAAACGGGATGTGAATTTAATTTTTGCTTTTGAGATTAGTAATAAACTGATACATGCATCATTATTATCTTATTTTCTTCAGGTTAAAGCAGCAGAAGCTCAACATGTCCTCCACGTCCACTGCCAACCCTCAGCAGTGTGCGAGCTCAGCACTGTATTCTGGCCCGTCGTTATACCCTAACACGTCCGTGCCCAAACACAAGACGAGCGACAAGACAGAAAAAGCTGACAAACAGTCCAAGAGGCCGGCTGTAGTTCCCTTTCACCATCGTCTGTCTGTCACACAGGAGACCTCTTTGGAGCCGGACCCTGCTGGGGGGCCTCAGCTCGGCAATCTTGTTGCACTTGAGTCGCCGGTGGAGCCGCTGTCTTCTCTGCCAGGCTGCAAGTATTCCAAACCCCTCTCCAATGGCAGAAAACCCCCCGAATCTCTTCTTCATTCCCCCATGTCTCCTCTTCCACCCACTCTCAGCCCACACCCTCGGATACAGGACCCAGAAGTTTTAGATGTCCCTGTGGACATGCCCGTGTGTCCAGATGGGGTTTCAGGGTTGGGGGGGATTAGCAGTGAGACCGCTATGTATACAGCACTGCTGAGGCAGAGGGAGAATGGGGTTGGCTGGTGGAGAGGCTTCAGGACTCCCAGGACTAGTAAGATTGACTTCAGACCTCCTGAACTCCCAAATGATAAACTAGAGGAAATAAAGACCGAGACAACCACAGAGGGATCGTCATTTAAGAGGTAGGAAAGTTCAAAATGTTAAGTGCAACTGGTTAGTGAAGGATATAATAAACCCAAAAAAAGACTGAGAAATAACTCAGTTAATGGAGCATGAGGTCGTATGTGGACACAAAAATAAGAAATACTTTTTAAAACACTGCTTCATTGGTTTCTTTGTCTCCTTCAGACTGTACGCTCAGACTCACAAGAGATTTAAAATCTCAGAAGAGAGAGTGAGGGAACAAATCCACACGCTAGGCCTGTTCGAGCAGCCGGGCGTAGAGGCTCTACGAGAAAGCAGGGATGATCCCTATGACTTCAAGGAAGGAGAAATCGAGTACCCGTTTCCATCTTCCAAGAGGTTAAAGGGTTCAGGGCGAGAAACCAGCAAAAAGGCAAAGGTGGAATGATGTTTGTTCTTTGCTGTTAGCAGACGCTTTATTGACTGTATTTAAAATGTTTAGATATACTTGCTATATTTTAACCTTTCCAGCACAAAAAAAACAACTGGTGAACATTGTAGTGAAAATAAATCATTTGCAGATACAGAGTTTTAATTCACCACATGCTGAATCAGTCTAGTTGAATACAAATGTTGCAATGTAGGCGCAGAAATTTAAAGTTAAATGTAAACATGCTTAATGCATGTGTAAAATTTAACTCTGCTTCCCCCTAGTGGCCAGTTATATTTTACATAGATGGAAGAACATTGTCCTGCACATCCTGATACACGCTACAATGAACACTCTAGCAGCTTTCACATGTCATATTCCTGCATGAATTTTGTCGCCATGTTTAAATTTTAAAGTTTAAAATTTTCGATACAAGGAGAGCTTCTTCTGTTCTGATTTGGTGGAATGAAACAAAGTTTAATCAAAAACAATAATCGTCCAGGGAGAAGAGATCGCCAACAACGGTTCACTGCCTGATGGGAAAGACGCTATGTCCATTTTTAACTCGGCTCCAAAATCAGGTGAGGATCTAATCCGCAGCAAGAAGCCAACCAACAGCAGAGCACTTCCTGTTCAGGAATCCACTTATTTTTTTTAACTAATTTTGTTGTTTGTTTTAGATGATTCAAGTCAGGAAGATGCTGCTGCTAAAACCAACCCTTCTCTGACCAGAGAAAAAGATCTGGTGGTCAACATCTCCGACCTAGACAACATATTTGATGAAGATGAAGAAGAGTTGGGGGTAAACATTATTCTTCATGTTGTATGTCTTTGTATTTAGCTAGCCGGGTGAGATATGGTCCTTATTGGCAACAATGCTAATAACTTTAATGTGTGCGATTTAATGTGTCAACGTCCATAATGTTTTATTTTTATTTATTTGTTTCAAAAGTGTTTTTTTTTTTTTTATATTTACAGACTGTTTACCCAAACCAACAATCAACTAAGCTATTAGTGTCAACTGAGGATCGTCCGGTTGGGAAAGAAGGGAGAGTTAGTGTTCCTTATCCATCAAGTGAGTGATTTGTATTTCCAGCTTAACTCTATAGAAACTGCCATTCTTTAACAAATATTTATGACAATCTGTTTACAGAATGTGTCTCATGTTGTTATTTAGATATATTTCATATAAACGCCATCAGCTTTTTCTTCCTTTATTCTTACTTGATGTCTTTCTGTATGTTTCTCGCCTTTCTAGCGGTAGCAGATCTCCAGAGGATGTTCCCCACGCCTCCTTCTTTAGAGCAGCACCCAGCTTTCTCTCCCATTACACCATATCGTGATACGCCGAGTCAAGAGCCCCCCGTACCCAGCGGGGTGACAGACCACCTTCCATCTATGGTCTCTACACAGTTCATCGAAAATAGAATGGAGATGGAAGAAGGTGCAACAAGTCCAGGGGAGGATGACATTAAGGTACTTGTGAGCATTTTTACTGTGTTGTTAATATGAGATGTTGGATTAAAAACTTCCAACTAACAAACAAATTGTCCTCTTTGTCCAGCCGCAGATAGGCTCCTCCATGTTTGCTCCATTATCCTGCCTTCCCAGCCTGAATCTGCCACCGCTGAAAATCCCCGATCAGTGTTATTACCGTCCATCCTGGGCTCTCTTACCCAAAATGGAGCATTTCACCCCCATAATACACCCACAGAATGTTTGTTTTACCAAGGATGGATATACGTGAGTGTCTAAAGACCCATAATGGCCTTGCTTGAATGTAATGTATGACGTTTTTGGTGAAGCTTTAACAGAGACTGTATTGCTGCAAGAAAAATACTTTACTTGGGTTATTTTCTACTTATTTCCTCTCATGTAAATGTTTTCCAGAAACATTCCTAGTGTCAATACCCTCGCAGACCAGGACTACGGCCAGATGAGCGCCACCACGGCTTCCGTGAGCACAACCACTGGCATCCTACCATCTCCTGCCACACCGCGTTTTTCAGTACCCACCCCTCGAACTCCAAGAACACCCAGAGGGATTAATACTGCAAGTTCAGGGCAGGGTTCTGTGAAGCAGGATGGTACTGAGCTCAGCTCACCGGTCTCCACCCCCTCCACCAGTCTGCCTCTGAGTTCCGTGGAGCATATCGCTCGGCCAGGACCTTCTCTACCAGAGGCCCACAGCTTGTACGTTGTCCTTCTGCTCTCAGACTCCGTGCTCAGCATCTTTAAGGATCGCAACTTTGACAGCTGCTGCATCTGTGCTTGCAACATGAATGTCAAAGGAGCAGATGTGGGAGTGTATATACCAGATTCTACTTGTGAAGATCAGTACCGCTGCATGTGCGGCTTCAGCGCTATCATAAACAGGCGGTTGGCTCATGGTACGGGCCTCTTCCTGGAAGATGAGCTGGATATATTTGGACGAACTTCTGAAGTGGGTCGAGCAGCTGAAAGGAGGCTAGCTCTGTGTCGCCGGGACCCGACCATGGGGGACTCGAGGGCCAAACAGTCGCAGAACCCAGGCCCTGCCTCAACGTCAGTCATGATAGTCTTGCAGGAACAGTGCTCTCAGCCCATTTCGTCTCTGGCTTCGCTTCATCTCCCATTAAATACTTCCTGTCATGGCCGCAAGGGAGCTCTCCTCCAAAGCTGGACGTCTGAAAAGCAGTGGGCAGATGGGAGTGATGCTTGTGTGGACTGTTACAATGCTTTGGAGCAGGGGCTGCAGTATGTGGATAACCACACAGGAGGGAAAGTTGATTTAGCTGTTGTCAGAAGTAGTGCTCTTCATTCCTGGCCTCACACTAATGGTAAGGACTCGGATTTGGCTGCAGTAGATTAAAAATATACCTAAAGACTCATATTATATTTTTCTGTATGGCTTCCTGTGTATAGAACTACATGTATGTTCATTGTGTATGTTTTTTGGGTTTATTTTAGGTGTATGTATATATTAACCTGTGTTGTATCTCTTCTCATTGTGTGTGTGTGTGTGTGTGTGTGTGTGTATGTGTGTGTGTGTGTGTGTGTGTGCCTCTGGCAATTTCCATAGTGGTGGATATGAACAGCTTGTCGTCACAGGACATGGTTCGGATGCTGCTGTCTTTACAGCCCTTCCTGCAGGATGCCATCCAGAAAAAGAGGACAGGACGGACCTGGGACAACATCCAGCACGTTCAAGGTCCACTCACCTGGCAACAGTTTCACAAGATGGCTGGACGAGGCTCGTATGGTGAGTCCTCATTTTTTACATACACTTTCTGTACAGAAGTTAATTGCAGGCTACATGTACTTTTATAGATGTAACACTCATGTGTCCCTGTCTTAATGTGTGAAAGGTTCGGAGGAGTCACCAGAACCGCTGCCCATTCCCACAGTGTTACTTGGCTATGATCGAGAGAGGGATTTCATGGCCCTGTCCCCTCTGGCGTTGCCTTTCTGGGAGAAACTGCTGCTGGAACCTTATGGAGGGCAGCGGGACATAGCGTATGTAGTGGTTTGTCCTAATAGCACCTCCCTGCTTACTGCAGCCCGAGTCTTCTTCCAGGAGCTCAGTGCTGTTTACGAGGTAAGGGCAGAACCATCCAGCTGAGACGTGGATCAAACTAAAAAAACTCTAGCTGGTTTTTCTAACTGAGAACTGATTCCATCTCCAGACATGCCGTCTTGGGAAACACCGTCCACTGTCCAAGGTGTCCAGAGATGGGCTTGTGTGCGTTGGGGAGGAAGTTGAACCAGAAAAGCTCGAGGAACTGGATGTGGATCAGTGGATGACTGGACCATGGGCTGGACAGCAACACACTGACAACCTCAGCAAACTTAAACTCTATGCTTATGCTTTTAAGCAGCAGCTAGGTGAAAATGAAACAGCAGACTGCTCCGAACTCTGCATCACATTCTAGTTGCTCCTGTTCAAACACTTACAGCAGATTTTTTCTTTCCTCAGGCCCTCAGCTCTCAACATTGACTCTAGACAGCAGTCTTTTGTTGCCTCCTAAAGCTCAGCCACCTTTAAACAGCACATCTTCATCTGGGCAGTCTCAGTCTTTGACTGCTGATGGTGAACAAACTTCAGGTGCTTTAAATTCAGGAAATGTTTCAACCCCGAGTGGAGCTGCCACAAGCCAGAGTGGGGAGACAAGTCACGGGGGACCCAGCGATTCAAAGGGGCCCCCTGGCTCCACCCCACCAGCCAGCACAACAGTAGAAAACACTGAACCGTAAGATGAGATCCTTATAGATTGAATGCATTGCTAACCAGCGCTAGTGTAGCACAACTTCCTTCCCTTTGTTTCTTTTTCAGCTCCTCGGAGCAGTCAAGAATTGGTATCCCCACTATGGCGGACTCAGTGGATGGTCTTGCAAACCCACCAGCAATTGTTATTTACATTGTGGATGCTTTTATCAATCCATCTGGACTAAGGAATGATGGGGCAGAGGAGGAAGAAGGTGAAGATGTAGAGTCGGGCAGCATCTGGCTTCTCGGGCTTCTTCGCTGCTACACAGAGATGCTACAAAATTTGCCTGAGATGATGAGACCGGCACTGGTGCTGCAGGTAGTGAGATACTTTGACCTGATTGGCAGAATTAAACACAATGTTATGATTTAAATCCATCCCATGTCTGTGTTTTAGGTGGTACCATGTCAGTACCTCCTCCAGCCAGCCAGTGGAGAAAATCGTTTGTATCTTCAACATCTACGCTCGCTGGCTTTCTCTTGTTACTCCCAGTGCAGACGACTGCTGCCCCAACAAACACACATCAAATCCCTCACTGGTTTTGGCCCAGTGTCCACTGTTAGCTCAGTACTTAAGAGTCCAGAGGTCTGAATATCAAATTAAAGGAAATTTAAAACAACTTATCTTATTCTTACATGTAGATTTATACGCTTTATTTGTTGCCATTTTTCTTTTTAGTTTCCTAGCCCGCTGCAGCTTTACACTCCACCATATGTCCTCGGCCCGGCCCGTCCAAAGCAACCTGAGCCGGGAGAGATCTGGGCTGAACTCCCTCCTAAGTACAACGTGCTTTTTGTTGGCTACTGTCTCTCGCATGATCAGCGTTGGATCTTGGTGTCCTGCACTGACCAGCAGGGAGAACTCTTGGAGACCTGCATTATCAACATTGATGTGCCAAACAGGTGAGCAGTGGTTGTTTGTCCTCTTCTGTCCAGATCCTCTTTTAGCTTTTCCCCCTCTCGTGATTCCATGTGGCCAGGTGATGATGTGATGATCTGTTATTGTCTGTTTCAACTCAGAACAAGGCGTCCGAAGGTATCAGCCAGGAAGATGGGACTACAGAAAATGTGGGAGTGGTGTATTGGCATTGTTCAGATGACATCACTGCCGTGGAGAATTGTCATTGGACGATTGGGTAGACTGGGTCATGGTGAGCTTAAAGGTGAGAAAGGCTTGACCCAACAACTCATGAGCACTTTCTTTAAATCCGTTTGTAGTCGATGCGTCACGTGTTGCATTCATGTGACTGCTTGTCTTTGCTTTAAGGATTTTTTTTTCACATTCTGCTTTTATTTTGTGACACTGCACACCAGACTGGAGCTCTCTCCTCGGGGAGCACTCCCTCCACTCTGTAGGACGTCAGCTGAGGGAGGCCTGTCGACTGTGCGGTATCTCAGCTGCTGACTCTCCCAGCATCCTCAGTGCCTGCCTGGTTGCCATGGAGCCTCAGGGATCATTTGTCATCATGCCAGGTAAATCCAAGCATGGATTATAAACCCAGCTGTTTTATGGTCTTGTGATGTAATGTCGTTGTTTATATGGTGAGCAAATTAAACAATCAAACCTGCAAACAGAGCATTATACAAGCACAAATAATGTGTTAAAATCATTATCTGACGTATGTAAGCTGATATAAATTAAATGACCATTTCCGTGTCTTTTTTTTTATCTGTTTCCAGATGCAGTGACCATGGGCTCCGTGTTTGGACGCAGCACTGCTTTGAACCTGCAGACGTCCCAGCTGAACACACCTCAGGACGCTTCCTGTACGCACATCCTGGTCTTTCCAACGTCTGCTACGACCCAGCTGGCGCTCAGCTCCTACCCCACAGAGGATAATAATGGTAACATCCGACAGGACAATGATCAGCTACAATCACACCGTTGTGTTTTATGACTCAGAGCAGATAAATATTCAATTCTGTGTGACAAAAAAAAATGACGTACTCCAATTATTTTATCTAACAATACGTTTTTAAGTTACGATAAGTTGTTAGACGTTTTTCTCATTAGAAAGCAATTAGCCTAAACTACAACTGTGAATGAATTTCATTTAGTTCACTGATGTTCTAAACTTTGTTCACAATTTCTGTCCCCAGATGACATGTTCGATCTTCCCTTCCCTGATGAACTGGAGAATGATATCGGTCATGACATGATGCTGATCACAGGGAACCTTCACCCCTCCCCGAACACTTCTCCTGTGCCCTCACCTGGATCGCCATCTGGGATGGGAATGGGATCCCATTTCCACCATACCAGGGTGAGTCAGGGATAGGATGAAAAAAAATCTGGAAAAAAAAGAATATATTTGTACTTTAAACTGTACATTTCAAATATTTATTCATTGCATTTCATAAACATTCCTTGTAAGAACCTATACAAGCAAGACATTATGTCCTCATATTCCCAGTGTACACAAAGATTATTGACAAAAACTTCAGGTTTTGTCCAAAATGTATTAAAATATCAATTTTATGTCATAAAATGCTCTTTTATTGCTTTGTAAAATGTGAAAATAAGTCAAACAAATAAATGTAAAAAAAAAAAAAAAATAATAGGGGCATGTTTCTTGCTTTGCTTCTTAAGAGTACAAGAATTCCCGCCTTGCAATATACAGACACCTCACCTTTGATGTCAAAGCAGGAGATTCAGTTTGTTATTTTTGCCAGATGTAATAAAAGCTGTGTAATTTGTCTCGGAGGCAGAAGAGAAAAGGGTGTTGACAGCTTCTGCTGCACAACATTTAAGACTGTTCAGGGAACCTGCAGTAACTTGTAAATCATTGACCTGCAGGGGCAAAATGCACAGAAATGTGTTGTATATATGCAATAAATACATAAACAATCATTTATTGGAAATAAACCTTTAAACAAGGAGCTTATTATTTTTGTAAAATTGATGCAGTGAAGTGATTTTTTTTCTAAATAAGTTTGTAAGCTGCTTGTTGTACAGTAGTGGGGTTTCATGCTTCTAAACTACATCATACAGATTAAATTAGATTATTCTTGTCTTGTCAAACTACAGGCTGTGGAACTGAAGTTGTGATAAAAGATGAGAATGAGTTTAATAATGATGGGATGTTTTGTGTCTGTAGAGCCAGGGAGAGCGTCTGCTGTCCCGGGATAACCCCCCCGAGGAGCTGAAACAGCAGCCGCTAGCTCTGGGATACTACGTCTCCACTGCACAGGCGAACGGACTTCCTCACTGGTTCTGGAGCTCCTGCCCACAAGCTGAGAACCAGTGCCCACTCTTCCTCAAGGTACTTAAAGCACTGCATGTGCAGCTGCTTGTAATGTTATTTAAACTTGGAAAGAAACAAACTATTGTATTTTTTTTCTCCTCAGGCTTCTCTCCATCACCACATCTCCATAGCTCAGTCGGATGAGATCATATCTGATAAAAATAAAAGGACTCCTCACCCCTTAGACTCAAAGACCACCTCTGATGTGTTACGGTAAATGTAACGCTTAAAAAAAAAAATCCCAGATCCATAATAAGACTTAAAAATAAAATGAAAACCTTTTTAAAATGTAAGAACTGTTTTTTATTCCATCGATAAGAACTGTGTGTTTTTGTGTCCAGGTTTGTGCTGGAGCAGTACAACGCTCTCTCCTGGCTAACGTGTACACCCGCCACGCAAGATCGTCAGTCCTGCCTGCCTGTCCACTTGGCGGTTCTGATCCAGATGTACAACGCCTTCCTGAACATGCTTTAGCTCTGTGGAACGAGAGTAGATAAACTTTGTCTCTTTCCAACCACCAGGGGGAGCCAGAGCTCTTCTGTTGTTTCTGATTGGATTTCATGGCCAAATGTGACAACAACCATGTCACTCAAGACCCGATCCCATGTGTTCCTTGAAAACTGATTCATGGTGCATGTGAGAGGTGGAACAGATGGATCTTACTATGGCCAATGAAATAACATAACGTCCATGATGAGCAGCATCCAGAAGCATCTGGGATGGCTTGAACGAGCTTTTGTCGGATTCTTTTTAAATCTGAGGGGGAAAAAAAGGACGTCTAACCAGCAAAGTGGCATGAAAACACAAATACACAACATTTTTACATTTTTGTATAGAATTGCACTGTTGAGTTCCCGAGACTTGTTGCTGAAACTCTTTCTAAGTGAGAGCGTTTGGTAATGGCACTCGTCTTCTCAGCTTCCAAAGTGTTGTAGATATGAACACAATGGAAACTATATGAACATGAAAGATGTGTTATTTATAATGTAAGGCATACATTTACAAAGAATTGAGACTTATTTTTAATATTTAAAACAATTTAAAAATTAAAAAAAAGCCTTCTTTCCCACCAGCTGATCATTAATGGTCCTGGGATCTAAAATAAAATTTGTCAATTTAATGCAATTGTAAAGATGCCATATTTATACAGATTATATCATGTCTTAGAATTTGATATATATAAATATAAATATATATATATATAAGTGTAAATACATAAATATGTATTACCTCTTCCAAGCAGGCACTTAATAATAAGGCGGTGGGCACAGTATGATACATTTTCTTCTCTTCTTTTTTTTTGCTATACATACAGAAATGTTTAATTTAATGAGTTTAACTTAAACTGATGCAGCAGATGTGGTATACATTATATTTATAAAATATTCATTTTTTGACCCCAAAAAACTTGAAATAAATAAACAACAACAAGAAGAATCACGTCATTTCAGAATGATCCCTTATTTAAGAATGACATTTCATTTCATTGGCTTTCCTAAATGATGTCAGCCTCCCCGAGTCTCCCCCTTTTGGTAGCATGTTTGTATATATTCACAGTTTTGAGGTGTTATTTCTCTGAGCAGTACATTTTATGCTGACTGGTTTATTTTAAAATGATTCCTATTACAGTATTTTCTTCTTTTGCTGATCCTTTTTTATTTACTTATAAAAGATATAGAGCAACACTCATTTTATTACAGCCAAGAAGTTCAATTGCCAAGTGTACAGAAATCTACAGACAGGAGCAAAAATTTGTTACGTCTGTTATCACTTTGAATATCAAACAGATCATTTTTGGTGAAAGTGATCTGTTACTTTTACACTCTTTTTTTTAAGTAAATTATTAAAACTCTTGAGAACGAAGTCGTGGTCAGTGTTTGATTTTGGATTTCGTGACTTCACCCTGTTTGCGAGGACGGCTGGGGGGTGGACAAGCAGCAACAAGACACGCAAAACTAGAAAGACTCCAGATTCAGTATACTTGTATGAATTAAAATGATAATATTTTAAATTAAATGTTGGTCCTTTAAAGGTACAATATGGAATATTTTCATAAAAAAGCAACATATTTAACAAAATAATGCCTCCACAGGGTGTTTAGAGGGGTGTAGAATTAAAATACACCATTTTCTTTTAGAGATTATATTTGAAGTAAAATATAATAAAATATTTATTCTGATGGGCACGACGTTGGCATTTTGTTTACATCTACTAGCCAATAGAGGGCAGAGCAGCGGGCGCCATTGTGGGTTGTCTAATACAGTGAATAGTCTGGCACAGTGAGGCTGGTGCTGTGTAGTCTGTTGGTCCAGCAGCTGGTAGGTGGTGATTATTGACCTTAATTGCTTGCCATAGAGGATTCCCCACCATGTGACTAGCAAGGAGAAGTGTGGAAAAGTCTTTATTAGCCGCTCACAGGCTAATACAGAGCAACATGTGACTAAAGTGTGGGAAGTCTGGACTTTCAGAGGTTTTTGTGGCTGGGTGGAGAAGTGAGGTGTGCAGGATGGCGTGAGGAGGACAGGAAGTTTCGGTTTGCTTAAGAAGAGCCGGGGCAGATATGTGAGCTCTTTGCTGTGGACTGAATCGATGATTGAGCTACAAACAGGTAGGAGTCTTCATTTATCAGAGTCAGCGTGTGATCAGCAGGAGAGCATGATTAGTGAGCTGAACTCATGATATTTAGAGTAGATTAGAGTGCGTTTGGTGAGGAATTTTCGTGGCATTAGAGGGCACGCGGGGAGTCGTGAGCCTGGTACCCCGATGCTTTGTTCTGTTGTTGTGGTGTTCATGTTCCATATTCCACCTTTAATGTCCACACCCAAAAAAGAGTGAACAAATTTTCCTCTTTGCATTTTACAAATAAAATTGGGACAAAAATGTTATATTCAAATGTAATAAAAATACTAATAGTAATAATGTAGGTTGTCTTATACTGGTATTTATATGTATATAGATATATGCAAACATAGTGTGTACCGAGCTGCATGGTACCCTATAGGCAAACAAGAAACAACAACGGAAACAACATAGCTTAATAAGTTGAATTACATCACAATAAATATTTATAATAAAATGAATATTACAGACTATAAATGGAAAAGTGCAATGAAGAATTCATGCTCAAAACAATATTAACAGTAAACAATTACAAAAAGTAACAACAGATAAAATGTCTTTACTTTATGTCAATACATACAGTAATTGGGATTTGGCGCCCCCTCCAGCAGATGGCGCCCTAGGCAATGGCCTGAGTGGATCGTCTCTGGGCCGGCCATGTAAATTAGGAATACATGGCACATACCTTACATACATTAAGAGAAAGACAGTTGTACAATAGCCAGTCAGATGATTCAGTATTGCAGTTAGTTCTGAAGCAACTGTATTTCTAGTTTTTGCATGTGTGTAAATAAACGCGTCGTCTGGCTACATTTGAGTCGGTCCATATGGGAGGAACATGATATTCTGTATTGCACTGCTATCCATGATTAAAACTAAATTCCTTCCATGTCCGAGCATCTAAAAAGAAATTAAACATTGACAATGTGGACAGAAGGACATGGTAGTTAACTTTATCAAATCATATTTTTTTAAAACAAGGATAATGACACCTCCCTTATCAAAACTGTGTTGCTATATATAAATAACACTCTATTCACTTTGTTGAAGGATTTTTCCCAAATCTAAACTGCACAAGATGTAATAGAAAATAACCTTGAATTAGATAAACTATCAATTGATCACCCACTACCTTTTCAATTACTATAACGATGCTAATGGGTGTGTAATTCATGATGATAGTTGTATGTCCAGCTTTGAAGAGGGCAGTTCTAATTGCTATGTTTCAGGAGAGAAAATTGCTGAATCGGTAGATTGACTAAATGAGTACCTGAAGCACAGATTACATATTTTTGTATAATAAATCCAGAGTCACAACCCTAAGCATCTTTAGAATTGTTACATTGTCTGAAGATGATAGAGGATTTCTAAAATATTAAAGAGTCAGAAATGATCATTTGGGGATGTGTTCATTTTTTATTAACCCAAAGTCTCGTGTTAGACCTTAGACTGAATTGTTGAAATAACTGTAAAACACAGAAGAACTTTGGAGTTCATCACCTGTGTGTGAGTTTGAGAGTGTTGGTAGAAGAAATAATACACGCATCCGTCTATTACTCATTAAGAATTTTAAAACTGGTTTATCGTCACTGTTCTTTAAGGGAGCACATCCTTTTGAGTGATGGAGCAGAACATTTAAGGACAAAAAAAGATTTGAAAAAAAACAAAACAAACAAACTTGAAAGTGTTTTTATTTGACCATCAGGGTCACAAAGAATCATTGAAAGGAAAACTGCATTTGAAAAAGCATCTAAAAGAGACTAGTGGACAACAAAACGTACGTCTTTGTGGGACTGGGCAACTCGAGGGCACTATGAATGAAAAGGAATGAGTAGCTAAAGAGTAAAAGCCACTGAAGAGTCACTTGTTGTGGGGGGGGGGGTCTGTCTAATGGCCACCACAGCTGGAAGAAGTGGACTCTTAATTGACTGCAATGTGTTTTCCACATATAACCTATTAGACCATGGCTGTTCACCTGTTGTGTGGCTTGCCAAGTGCCTTTTTTTGCTGTCAAATGGTCTACAGACTGGACAGATTTAGGTCAGGGTCTGCCTTGAAATAACATTAATGAAAACACAATTAGAAGTCAATTATATTTTAGAAGTCTCTCTGCTGCCAACAAGACACTTCATTAGATGACAAGGTTCTTTTAACAAAATACAAATCCAATAAATTCAACTCTACAGACAAAGATTTCTGAATGAAAAACTTACTTTAAATGGAGTATTTAAATTTTGTTGAGTTTTGTGGTTTAAATTCGTTCTTGCAGGTTTTGCATTTATTCATGTACTTTATTGGTTTACTTTCTGGCCTTAACTTTGCTTTCTACCCATTATATCACAGTTTTCTGTGTGTCATCTCGTTACACACCTGCTCTCCATCTGATAATGATGCCAACCTTTCTCATTCAGTAATCACTCCGTACCAGTATATCTTGCATAAAGACATTGAGGAAGGTTTTTGATGCTTTTTAGTTTTCTTTATTAAAGTTGCTGATAGATGATGACAGATAGCTTTGCAACCCACCCTTGGTGTGCCCTGCTGGACAGGTACCAGCTCCTTGTGTCAAATGGCAACTCAGAATCTAGATCTGAACCAAATATGTTTCAAAAATATCCCAAGAACATACAAAAAATTACCTGAAAATTGTCCTACCTTCAGTTTAAACAACAGAAACTATCATTATCTTGATTCAGAACAACATAATACGAGATCCTAATGAAAAAGGTTCAAAGCCTGAGTCACATATTGAACTGTTACCTGAAATGTTACCAAAAAATAACATAGAGAAAGATAATATTAGAATGGCAAACTTTACCAGAGTGGCTGATCATTAAGTAATTTTGCAAAACATTGCAATCATGCTTATTGTTATTCAAGGGTTCTTGTTAATGTACATCTTAATGGAGGATGTTTATCAGAATATAGAAAAAGCAGGTGGATGAAGGGGCTTCCTGTTAGTCTAGATGATCCCTACTCCTTCTGTTTGCAGCTCTACTTTGGTAGAACAGCAGCTGTTTGCACTTTTTCTTCTTCTAAAATAGTGGCAGCAGCAGTTTGTAGCTTCACGGGGCTTTGGAGAACATTGATGATCTACCAAGAGTTACAGTAAGAAGAAAAGAGAGACGCATACATCTTCCTTGGACTACATGGTAGGTCCTGTGTGTGATTGACCTTTCATATATCAGTCAGGTCAGAGATAGTTTGTTACTTTGCTGGAACTGTAAGTGGTTCAGATCAGGGCAAGTCAGTGGCAGAGCAGCATTAGTGAGGAACTAGATACACCACCTGTGCAAAAAACTTTCATCCAAAAATTCCAAGAGCTTTAAATTCCTGAGATCAAATGTGCTGAAAGTAAATCTGAAAAAGGAAAAAAAAAAAAGATGAAACAAATGAACATGATTATTTTCATTTTTTATGGTTTTGTTTGTTTGTTCTGATTGAAGAACTCAAACCCACCTCGGTTTCATGTTTCAAACAGAGATGCTGAAGCTTGCTGTGTAACCTGAGTCTTCTGGATCTTTGTCATCAGAGTTAAAGTATTTGATGGTGAGGATATGTTGGAAAGGCTGATGAGAGCTGCTTCCCTCTTCAGGGGCAAACAAAATAATTAAAACAGCTATACACTGACATGTGACAGTTGTTTTATGTGATAACACATACCAAAGACCAATACAGAGACACGTAAAGCAAACAACTCCCAATCTCAGGGTCAATTTAGGATCATACGTTTACCAAATATGCATGTTTTTGGTCTGAAACCATGATTAAAATCCACACTAAAAGTCCCTCTGAGATTCAAACCCAAGACCTTCTGCTTATGACATCCGTCTCTGAGCTGGCTACACACACGCTAACTTTTTTTTCCAAAACATGGGATTTTTTGTAGAGAATTTCACTATTTTCGAGTTTCAAACTGATAACATTTTACGGGGCAGAGTTCCTGCCTTCTCCTCTTAGGGTGGCACATGTGTGATTACTTACAATAATTCCAAACACACACTGGGGTGGATTTTCTGCTTCCTTTCCCACCAAAGAAAAGAACGTGTCTCCTTTGTTCTGAGGAAAGCAATGCAGATGAAACTGATACAAAAATATTTGTAGATTCATAACTCTTCAAAACAAACTGTATAAATCTATTTTTAGAGCATGAAGTATATGACATTTCATGTTCATCTACTTTACTCTAATATTATTGATTTCAATTAGCGGTTTTTTTAATAAGAGTGTGTAAATATCAGAGTCTCTTTGTTTAAGGGTTCCTGCTGAAGCGATAGAACATCTGCCAAATCATCTGGAAGTGTTTTCCATCTTTTTCATTTGCATAAATAGTTTTCTTTAGGAGTGGGAAAAGGGGAGGGGCAACCTCTGAATGGAGAATGCAGAATTTATCTACCTGTAAATCCCTCATTGCAGGATATTACAGCCTTCAAACTAGAGCAGAACTCCACTTAACACTTCAGCCAGTGTAAACAGAGGGAGATTAAAGCTCTGCAGACTTCAAAGCAGTCACTTCTTCAACTGCAAACATCAAAACACACACTATCGTTTATGCCAGGTATTAAACTATGAAGTACATTAATCCTTCTGATGACTGTTAGCCAAAAGAAATCCAGAGAGAGGAGAATGCAGCACTTCAAGAAACTCGGCGATAATAAAAGGAGTTTTTCACTGAATCATTGTTTTTATTATAATAAAAGGGCTGTATTTGTCTAAAGTTTCTTTTTGGTCATGCAGCAACTTGTAGCCTTTAACAAACTGTTGGCACGTTCTTCTGACATGAAAAATATCAGCTTTATGCACAATTTATTAACAGTATTTAACAGTATTAATGCAAAAAATGTACAAAATCATAGAAGATTAGGTCAATAATGAATCACATGACTATCACACACACCTTTCTGTTACTGGGCAGATAAGAAAAATAAAGATATATCTTACGATACATTTTGATAGAAACAAACAATTTAAACCAACACATAACTCTAATTATGATCCAATTGCTCAGAGATTAAAACAGGATTATCCAGAAAGCAGGAAACAGTAAAGACATGAAAGAAGAGGGATTATAGGAGCAACAACTGATTGAAAGAAGACTTTCCGAACAAACAGCTTGTAGGATCAGTAGTGATCTAAACCTGTATGGCAGTGAAACAGGTTTTAGATGATTCAGTGGAAGAAGCTGAAAAGTTTACTGGTAATATGAAGGAAGAGAACGGAGTGGGTTAAAAATAGACAAAATCTGAGCAAGAACTTCACAATATCTGTTTAAAAAAGGAAAAGTGCATGACTACTATATCATATCCTTTACGGTTCCCTCATAAAAACCTAATAAAAATCTTCTACCGCAGCACAGATTATACAGAGAACATGTAATACCCTGGATTAAGGAGATCCAGTCCAAACATCTCAAAGTGTTGGAGGAAATTAGAGAAAATCACATAAACCAACATCAAGCTAAACCAGTTTTAGTGGGAAACTTCTGTTGGAAAGTTAATCACATATTTGTTGCCACAATGAAACTCAGTTAACAGTAAATTATAGGCAGATGAAACAGAAACAGAGTCGCTGTGCGTGAGTGTTGCTTGTACGTATTTGGCAGAGCTCACAGTTAAAACTGTAAAGTTGCAACAGATGTTCACTATTGATCATTACATCACAGATATATGAAAACCATATTGTTTGTTGTATGATTATTTTTTTAATGTCTTGTTGCTTCTAATACAAAAATATTTTGCTGATTCCTAGAAACCAATAAGCCATTCGACACTTCAGCTGCTCCACTTGGCATCACGATGAGGCCTATCAACGCCTCTGAGATGTAAAACACGACCTCTCCACTCTCATTTTTTCATTATTTCATTATATATCGGATTTAATTATCAGGAGAAGGTTCCACCCGACAGCTATGATTGGCCGGAGCATGTTTGAAGCCGTCGTTAAAACAAAAAGACAAGAAAACAAAACAGCACACCTGCGAATTTCAATGTTACAAATGCTGATCGAAGCTGCCAATAAGACCAGTAATTATACCCTCCAGCTCATATTGCCTAGCAACAGCCGTGTTTTCTTAGTGACAGCTTTTTTTGTGACTGTACACCTTGTGGGTGTATTATAGGATCTATAGGATTTGTTTTTAATGATAATTGTTTAGTGGAAATGTAAAAAAAACAACACTTCAATGCCATTTACTTTTCTTCTCAAGTATTTAAGTGAAGCTAAATTTGACATAATAAAACCAGCTAGTAAATGTGATCTGATTTGCCAAAACATAACACGTTTTGAAGGGATTAAAAAAAAAAAGCGTTTTTGCTTAAACCTACTTTATCTTACTTGTGCAATGTTCTCCGTGCCCACAAGGGAGAGATGTAAGTCAAGAGATGAAATGTAGATGTGCAGTTTCAAAATAAAAACTTAATTTGACACATTTTTTCATTCATTAATGGAAGCGAATACTAAAAATAATAATTCTTCTTTTTTTAAATGTTTGTTATGCCTGATAGATCTGAGCACTGACATTACAAACAAGCGCAGGAAGGAAAACCTTTTCAGAGTTAATTTCTTATCAGTATTTTGTAGTTAATGAATCATATAGTGAGATTAATAATCTGATTTAAACTACGTAAACAGACACAGACTCACTGTCAGGAGAGTTTTTATTGAGATGGCTGTCAGTGAAGTGACATTCTTAGCAACACAAATATTAAAACTAAACAATGCACTCTACAATGATTATCTGTGTAAATGGTAAAATCAATAAATAGATCATAAACAATCAGTCACTGATTTACTTTTGAAGCAATGGCTCATGTTCCTGTAACGGCTCATTGTGTTTAATGCTAATACTAGATTATATTTCGCTTCTATGTATTTTTTCATGTCTGTTGTTTTTGCAGCTAAAAATCCTTTTTCAAGCATCTCCACTAAAAACAAACAAACAAACAAACAAAAACAAAACAACTATGAAGGAGGTCAGGAGGAGCTCCAGCTCCAGCAGACAATCGTTTGGACAAACACACACAAAAAAGTTATTAAAGTCAACATCTCCCAATCTAGATCATTTGGTCTTTGAGCACAAAAACTGATCAAATATCTTTAATCTATTCAGACAAATCAATAAGTAAATATTTCTATCACGATCAATTTAATTCCCCTCAGTTCTTCTGCACAAATAAAAAAAAAAAATCCTATTAAATTCAATAAAATTCATAACACTGAAGCTCTTTAAAACAAATCATTAAATCTTCACGGCTTTTAATATTTAATGTTAATTCACTCTGAGAATATTATTTATTCTTTAAAAACAAATATATATATATAAAAAAAAGGAAAAACTCTGCCGTCGTCTTGTTTTCTGATTCCCAAACAGGACGGAGGAATAAAGTCAAGTGCCACATAAATAAAAAGGTCTTGCCAGGGGCACTTACTGTGCAATCTTCTGGAGATCGCATCTTCAGCTAGTCCACTCAAGTCATGCTGGAGAAATGGCTCCAAATCAAAGCCAGAATTACAGAGTCATTAGAAAGATAGATAGTGAGGAACGCATGATAATGATCCATCAGCTTCCTCTTGTTGCATATTGTCATGATCTGCCTCCTTCGGGAGGGATGAATGTGCTTACTATGACTAAAACATAAGCCTGCGTTGTCCCTGTCCTTTTGTTGTTCTCCTGGACTCATAATTACATGTAAATTAATACTATTATGGTGGAGAAATGTTATGAAACATTGTTAGACCCAGTGTTGTTCCTGTTTGTCTTCATGATCATAACAACTGATGTGCTATCAGCAAACAGTGGACCTCCTCCAATGCAGCGATTATCATTACAACAGCAATGACAACATGCAGCTTTTTTGGGGGGGAGGGGGGGGAACAAAGGCTTAATTGGCTTGATGCATCAGAGCTGAAGAAGCCAGCAGGCAGAGGTGATCCTCTCCTGGCTGCTCCAGTGTTTTCTCTCCCTGCATTTGCCTTCTCCTGCTTCGATTTTTTTAGCCGTCCTAATCATAAAAGCATCAGCGAGCTGCTGCTGCAGAGTAAACCAAGAGGTGAAACGTGCCCCTAAAAATTCCATTTTCACTCAAGTGGACCAGCACAACAAGGAACGAGCGATAGACGCAGGCAGACTTCTCAGCTGCCAGATCAAATGGCAGAGAGGTTCATTATTGCAGACAGACAACAAACAGCTCTGCTGATATGTGTTTTGTTGTGGTCGTCCTGGTGAACACGCAGGGCGAGCGACGCTTTGACATAATGTGGATCCACTTTGAGGGAACACATACCAGCTTATCCTTTGAAGTTTCATCCACACACACCTATAGGTGTGTTAGATCCATTCAACAGTCTCTATGTGAGTGAGGTGAGGTGGCGTTTTGCAGACTCTGAGCCAGAACCTTCAGGGTCACGGGGTCGAACCGGATGCTTCTGACTCTACGCCATTTCATTCTCCATCTCCTGTAAGCTGCCAGCACATCTGATGGCATATCATTTGAGTCATCACTCTCTATTTCTACACAGCAGATGTTTCCTCGTGTCAGCAGACCCCCCCCCCCCCACCTTCCTGACAAAGCAAGATGGAGAACCCTCCTCTTCTAAAGTGTTGAGTTCTTTGCTCTACTTTCCCTTCCTCTGCCTACGCCGATCTCCAGGATCCCACGAGACGCTGTGACACATCAAAGCCTGATGGAGAAACATATTTTAATCGATGCTGGTGTTTGTGCTCTGCACCCTAATGAAAATGCTTGTTAGAGTGACATGCAGGAACAATGGGCAGTTGGTTATTGTATTTTTGTGGCTGGCTTGATGATTAATTTCTCCTGAAACATAAACAGGGATCATGGAATCCTTCTAAAAGCTTGATAAAAGACACTAATGGAGGGTGATTAATAGGCAATGGGTTAAATGACTGCTGTGATACTGGTTTCATCACTGATGCAGTGTGACTGATGCTTAACCACATTCTGTCTTTTTAAATCACTTAGAAAAATTACAATTTTATCCCTTTAACGATCTTAAATGGATATTAATGCCGTGATGGATCAGACTGATCGGTTATGGTTTAAACACACATTTAAACTGACTTTGAAATAGTTGTTAAATCAATTCAAATAAGAAAGAATAGGATGCTTGTAATATGACAAAAAAATCACTGCAGTGATTTCAGGTGTGATTTTGTGCAGAAAGACAGTAAAAATTTAAAATATAAGAAAGAATGTTTGAACAGTTTTGTAACTTTCATTAAAAAAATGGAGTAGAATTTTAATAAAATGTGTTTCCTTTTTTATTCTAATCAAATTTTAGTGAGAGAAATATAAAATAATTCACATTGTTTTTAAATATACTTAAAAGTCAACATTTTTTTTATTCTTCAATAAAACCGAATATCAAAACATTTCCTTTTATAAATCTTGTGGGGGCAAAAAAATAAAAAAGTGGGCAAAAACGTAAATAAATCACAGACGATGAACGTGAAGTCAGAAAGTAGTCTGGCTTTGGAACGAATGTATTTATCAATTATTCTTTCTTTTCAAAAAGACCATTCTGATGTCAAAATCCCAAACAGGAAATCTCTCGGACTCGCGTGGAACGTTTGAAGCGCTAATTGGAGTTGACATGTTTTCAAACTCCCCTCAGGAGCGACCCGAAGAAAGTGTTTCAAAGAAAAACCATCTCCTCAAATGGATCCATGTAATATTTCCTCCTCTTGCGCCGCAAATGACTCCGGGTGGAGGAAAATTGCAAGGGTCATTACACTGAAAAAAAAAAAAAAAAAAAAAAAACACTGAAAAGAAAAATAAGAGGAGCAAAGGAGGAAAGAAAAAACACAATCTCATAGTTTTGCTTTTTTTGGGAGGGGGTGGGGGGGCTTTGAGGGGATGTTATTGTATCAATTTTACATGATAGAGCCAATTAGGCCATTAGAGGTTCTTCATCCTGAAACGGATTCGGTTCTAAAACGCTTTTGATTCTTGACATCAAAGTCCGAGTCAAACAAAAAGTTTATTTTTGGTTTTAACAAAATAGACTCAGACTTTTAGAATCAGAGAATTAACGCTTATTTCAACTGCTTAAAAATCTTTAGAAAATAAAATACACAAATTTTTCTAATTCATCCAACACATTCTGAATTACTTTATTTATTAAAAGTATTTAATATTACAATTAAATTACAGTAAAAGTTGAGTTCATTAGGATACAACAGTAAATTTTTAAAAAATTTTTAGATGATACGAATTTAGAAAGTTAAAATAGAAATATTGTGCTGCCACTGCATGGCGCTAAGAAACTGCAGGACACGTCGCGGGTTTAAATCCAGGACTGAGTAACAACAAGAATATTAACAAAAATAAGAAGAATAAATCATCTTTTAACTCTGTATGAGAGACTAATTTTGTGCAAAACGTACTGAACAATGTAAATAAACAATAAACAAAAAACAATAGATTTATTTCAAAGAATAATTCGACAATCCAATTAGAAATGAATTAATTTCATCCGAACGACTTCATTAAAACTCATTAAAAGAACAACTTTAAAAAGAATAAAAGGTAAAACGCTGGAATTTGCTCGCTTCGTTGTGTTTTTTTCTGCTCACAGAAACATTTTCACGGTGTGTTAAAGAATCAGAGCAAATAAGGCCTGGGTCCTCTCACGCGCACGAGCTCAAATCTCTGTTGGAATCACCAGCAGCACGTGGACGTTAGGTCATTATATATTTATTTTTGTTCAGCCTTCTGATTTGTGAAAGAAAAAGAAAAGTAAAGAAAAAAAGAAGAATCCATCTACATGCCTGTTGTCTGGTCTCGGTGAGAGGACTCCCCCGGACTCGGGCCTGCTGTCTCTCCGCCTGAGCTCCACGGAAACACGGCGCGCTACGCATGATCTCTACCTTGCAGCAGCAGCACGCACACAGAACGGCTCTGGATACGCACACACACATAAACACACACACACACACACACACACACACACATACACAACACAGCCTTTTCAGTTTGCAGCTCCATCCACCAGAGTCACATTAAAACGCTACAGAGACTTGAACCTGGACGCAACTGCAAACTCAAGTGTCATTTCTTGCAAATGTTCCCGTGTTTTCCACATTTCTGCAGCCTGCTGTCGTCCGCCCAGAGTTTCTGCTGCTGCACTCATCGCAGAAGAGTTTGGATCATTAGGAGTCTGACACAAACAGCTTGGCTTGTTGGCTTCATCCGAACGCCTTCCTGTGGACCGTGTGCATCATCATCGAGTCCAGAACTGCAGAAGAAAAACTGCATTTTAAGCGCAAGTAAAACCATCTGAAAAAAAAAAAATCATATTTAGAATATATGTTTTTAAAAAGCTGTGTACATGAGGGAAGATTATACGTTTTGTTGGATTTAGAAAAACAGAAGGTGTCAACACATGATCCAGAGTTAAACACCTTATTGGACTTTATTTACCTGGAAAATAAACTCAATTTTTAAAAATAAAATAACAGCAAAAATACTTTAACAAATTAAAAAAATAGATTAATCTATCTGCAAATTCTAAAAAGCTTTTAAATTTTAAACAAAAATAACAATAATCTATTAATAAGAGGATCAAAGGATTCAGAGTGAGCATGTTTAGCTATAATATCTTGCATGAGAGTAATATAATTGGTGTAGCAAACCCTCCTGTCCAAACATGCCCTGCCTTTGATGGATGAATCATACCCTCAACTGTTTCATACCCCATTCAGGAGGGATCTCACGTTTCATTAGGCGCTTTATAGATAAATGTACATCACTGCCAAATGTATAGAGTCAGACCAAGCGATGGCAACTGGACGATAAAAAGAGCCGAGCCTTGTGCACACACAACCACAGTGGCAGTGTTTCAGCTGACAGAGAAGCGGCTACGTTTTATTGTTTGTTTCTTCCTGTTTGCTCGCCTGCAGGGATGAAATACCTGCTCTAGATGCACCATGGGTGTCCCCAAACCGAAAATCATGCAACACTCGTTGGCAAAGACACAAAGATGTAAAAACATGTCATGCAATAAGAAGAAATGACGTGAAAGTGCTGATAATCAATCAGCATCATCAGACCAGAAACTGTCTGTCAAAGTAGGGAAAAAAAAAAGTCCTTGTTCAGTCTGCTCAACTCATGTCATCACCAGGCACCCCCCCCCCACACACACACACACCTTGTCCCTGAGACTGCATTCTCCCCCGTCTCCTAAAACAGCGTCCTTAAATCTGATTGTTCTTATGTTTCACGGGGATGAGAGATCTGGCCGATGGCATTTTGGAATTTGAAGTCTGTTTCATTTTCTCATGACTCTCACTTGCAAATGAAAGACTGCAGCTGCAGCACTTGCACAAACGGGAAGAGTTTAATAAATATTGCTGGTGTGTCCATATTAAAACTCAGACAAAATGTCTTTCTTTCAGATTTGTCTTCAAGTTTAATGAACAAATTAGTTTAAAAAAAAACCACTAATGACATTTTAAAAAATGCTGTGGTTTTAGCTTTAATCTTCTTTAACCTTAAAATCATCAATCCAAGATGTTAATCTGTCTAGAATAGTTTCCAAAATAAACACGTTTCATGTCACCTGGTTTGCCACGCCTCCACGCTGCTTCATCTATCTGTCAGGAGGATTTAAAGAGTTAAATAATGAACATATTTTAAAGAAAAGCCTCTTCTTTCTCAGTCCTGTTTTTTTTTTTGGAACTTATTGGATTTTGATCTGAAGTGTTTAATAAATATCAGAATTATTGTTATTATATTTGATCATTTCTTGGTGAACGTTACATAATTATGGAGTAAATTCTTGAAGCATCATCTGTTTGCTGCTCTCTGTGCAGCACATCTTGTCCAGCTTGTTTGGACTCTTTTAACTCTCTGTAAGGGTTATCTATCCTGTTTTTAGTTGTGTTCTTGTTTACTGGCTTGACTGTAAACCTCAATTGTTTCAATGAGCTGTAAAAATACAATGACATTAATAATCTCCACTATCACTCATCTTCACCTCCTCCTCAGAGTGGCTGTAACTCACCTGAGACTGATGTCCAAGTCCTGCGATGCATCACCAGATCCCCAATAAAACTTCTGATCCTTAATTTTTTGCTCTGTTTAGTTTCAGAATACTGATTGCAGTGAGTGGGTAAACAAAATGGATGTATTTTATTTTGAAATTCTAGGTCTGTTTTGTTCTGAGACGTGAATCCGGATCATAAAGCTCAAACTCAAGCAGCCTGTCTGTGTGATGCGATGTCTGTCTGTCATATACAGACATGAATCTCCGCTCTCACACTGTGTTTGGAGAATCTGTAACTTTGTGAATAAGACTTGCATTTCCTCGTCATTTCTGGGAGAATTCGACACCCTTCTCGTTATTTCACACTTCAATGTACACCCTCTCCAATCTGCTGTCCAAACAAAGCATTAAGCTTTATTGTGACATGCTTTCTGTCGTTCGTCCTTCATCTTGAACAAACACTCTGACCCTTACCATCCTCCATCAGAAGCCCCGCTGATCAAAGACACTGACTTTACAACTAAATCTTGAACAAGCAGCTGCCACCACTGTGCTGAAAGTACATGTTTGATTGTCTATGTGCTTCTATATGAGGGTGTGTAAGCTGCGGGTTTGTTGGTGGTCTTGTTTTTTTTAGAAGTCCTTATTTCTTCTCATAAAAACACATTTTTTGCAGAAATAATTCCGACATTTCAAATGATTTAAATGCACACTCAGAATGTTTTCCTATGTTGTTTTATCAACCCTAAAATCATGTCTAAGTTAATGTTTGACACTTTTTAAAGCAAATGTCTGGAGAACTCAACCCTTAATTTCTCTGCTACTGCCAGTTCTGGGGTTGCCAGGGCAGCAAGCTGAGTCCAAATCAGTTCTCCTTTCCCCAGAATGTCTATTGTGTCATAACAAAGTGTGCAGGGAATTGAATGTCCTTTCTCATCATGACTACATTTTAAAATGAATTGGTTGTACTCCTCATGGTCCACAGGCTTATTTGGCCGACCCACTCCATATTTGCCTGTTTTGCTGAGGTGCGCTTCCGTTGAGATGTCTCAGTCCACAAAAACTGGTCATATAATTGAAAACTGAGGACATCTAACGGGCAAGCAGGCTGTTTACTCAGTCAAAAAAAGCATTGCTTTGTTAATTGTACAGTTTGTACGCGTCTTTCGAATATTATCATAAGTCCTTTCTTTCTTCTTCAGAGATGACGTGCAGTAGCATCATCTCTGAAGACGACGTTACTTCAGCTTTAAAATATCTTCTTTATCAAAACAATGACGTTGGTTGCTGATCATTTCTGTTTAAACGTTCATCACAGCTGTTTGTTAAGTGTGCCTGTGAAAGTGGAAGAAAAAGTCAAGATGAGTGTGTATTCATTGGGATTAGTGCATCAGGCAAGTGTTGATGCTTAAAGGTACTTAAGGCAAGATTTGTGAAAAACTACACATGCATTTCCAGTTTATTCAATGCTAATGGGTCATGAAGCATTAAAAACCCAAAATAACAAGGCCATCCGCATATATGTCTGTTGCCTTGGACACGCTGTGTGCTACATAATGCGCTGCAGTTCGACGTCCGAATTTCCCGCGCAGTTGTAGGGACGTGACGTAAATTGACGCTGCATGCGCGTTGCCGACAGCTCTTGAACAGGAAGAACATGCCGCCGTGGACTTGGATTCAAACACTGAAGGTATACTTATGGATGTTTCTGCAGCCAGCAAACGACCTGCATCCACTCTCACCCCCCAAAAAAGTGGCACCAAGAAGAAAAAAAAAGACTTTATCAGCGGCATCTCGTGAGTCTAAAAAAAATATGACCGAAGCCGGGCAGGCACCCGCATAAATATTGGATATGCGTTGGGTTCATGGAGGGAACTTCAGCTGCATTTGGGAGTGAAAACGGATGCTGACATGGCTCATTTCCTTGTGACCAGGTGAGAAAACATTATAGGTCGTGTTTAGAGCCTGATACAGTATGAAAATGATGAGATCAACTCAAATAACAGAGTGGAGAGACCTGACGTGAAGTATGTTAGCCTCCCCGGTGCAGTGCTGTGAAGACGAACAGTCTGTAAAGTGTCTGTGCACGCTCCCGTGCCGGCTTGGCTGGTGGCTGCAGTTAGCCACAGCGCCTGTCGCGGCAGCACTGAGTCAGATTTTGTAAAGCTGCCTTAAGTTCCTTTAAATCTTCAGAGAGTCACAGATTTTTATATCACATCACCTTAACGGAATTTGTTAGCATGTTAGGTGCAATGAATAATTAATATCTTACTGGTTGTATAAAGTCTTTCAGAGAACAGAGACATGTTCTGATTGGATTGACAAGTTAACAGCTAGCCACTGCAAGGTGGCGCAGTTGGTAGAGCTGTTGCCTTGCAGCGAGGAGGTCCTGGGTTTTAATCCAGGCTGGAACCTTTCTGCATGATGTCTGCATGTTCTCCCCGTGCTTGTGTGGGTTTTCTCCGGGGAATCCAATTTCCTCCCACAGTCCAAAAACATGCAAATCGGTTAATTGGTGTGGCCCTGTGATGGACTGGCAACATGTCCAGGGTGTCCCCTGCCTCTCGCCCAAAGACCGCTGGCACAAGCGACCTGTGACCCTGAACAGGAAGGAGCAGGTTCAGAAAATGGATGGATGGATGGAGAGCTAGCCACAGTGGGGTCAGTTCCAAAGTTTTGATATTTGGGGATGTAACTACTTATTATTATTAATCTTATTAAACTGAAAATGAAAAGGACCAAAACATTTTTTTAAGAACCCGTGTTAAATAAAATAGAGATAATCTGTTGTCTTGGAGAGCTGCACAAGTATTGTACTATAAAAAGGACTCGGCAAAGCTGCTGTCCAAATTCTTTTTGTTGTAGTTTGTTTCCGGTACTTTGAGGAGTATAAGTGAAGTGAACCTCCATCACTACTGCTACCATTAGTCTGGTATTAGTGTGATTTTGACCTGCTCTACCTCCTTCCTCTGTGGGGAAGGGGCACAAGAGGAAACAAGACTGAGGAAGGACAGAGTAAAAGTAGGCTAAAAGCATGCTCCTTTTTTCTCTCCCTCTCCTTGTCTTCCTACTTTAGGCCTTGGGGGAGATAATGAGGGTCTTGGCTTTGTAAACATTATTTCTGGTATATTATAGCAGCAATCAGCCATTATTTATGGCTTGAATTTTAATAATGTGAGAGCTACTATGCTTCAGAAAGAAGGGAAACACACAGAGGAGCCTCAGTACAGCAGCCAAACACTGCTATCCTACGCTCAGCAAGGCAGCCACTCAACAGCAACATCAAACACTCACTCTGTTGTGCCTAGTTCATGTTAATTGTACATCTATTGTTCCTGCAAAGGTTCCTGGGAAACCATAGACAGAAAAGACAAGGGATGGAGAGAGTGGGTTTCCAAAGCTGAATGGATGGATCTAAAACAATATAGCATGGACTAACATGCTTCTGGGCCAACTATGGCCTGTAGAATCCCTTGACTCCCTTACGTATACCCCAAACCTTAAACAATAAGTTCGATCTTTACTTTAGAAGGTGCCTTGTGCTTCATTATAAACTAAAATAGTATTATTGGGGGATTTACATTTAATCTAAACCTACTAAACTTCAAAATGTAGTATCTACATGCAGAAGCTAAGAGGCAGTGAGAACCAGAACAGAGGTGACCGTGAGTTTAAAGGCCAGGGTTCAGGAGAGTAACGGACTATGTATTGCCTCACACACTCCCTAGCTGTCCATATTTATGAGGTGTAATTTTTATGTGAGCGCCAGGCAACAACAGGTTTAAGAGGGCCAGCGTAACCTTCCTGGGGCATGGGGTGACCTGGACCCTGTTACAGTGGTCTCCCTGGGCCACAATTAGGACTATTGAGTCACCCCGGCGTTATACTCTGGAGAGTCATAGTCGCCCAAACTCCCTCTGCCCACAACTGCTAGTTGACTTGAAACTGTCAGTCTCTTTTCTTTGGGCTAAAAACATACATTCTATTCTTTAAGTAAAGATGTCAGCACATGGCTTTGAACAAAAAAGTAAAAGGGGTCAGTCAGTCTCTCCTCCTCGCTCCCTCTTTGTGGCACAGTGAGCTGTGACAGTTGCCACGATGTTCTGCAACAAAGTGAATCTACAGCAGGAGCTCAGTGGGTTTGGCCATGTAGACTTGTCACCACCATTCATTGTCAAACCCCAAACAACCAATTACCTCCTGAGCCCCCCCATCTGCCCAAAGGCACAATGACCGACCCCCTCACTCCCACCCCCCACCTCCAGTCTGCTCTGTTCCGCACAGCTCTAATCCCCACCGTCTCTCATCTCAGCCCTGCTCTGCACTCTCTAAACATGCCTCATGACTCTGTGACATACAGATGCTCAAAGAAATTCTTCCCCATCAGCCCGGGTCTCCCTGATTGTCAGACCCTTGAACTTTACAGAAAAGATAAAGTCAATTTGTCTGTCTGTTTCAGGTGGAGCTCAGGGAGCTACATAAACAACTTATCATCTGAAAGGTCACGGCATGAGACATGCTGGGATCAATTCAATTCAATTCAATTCAATTCAATTCAATTCAATTCAATTCAATTCAATTCAATTCAATTCAATTCAATTCAATTCAATTCAATTCAATTCAATTCAATTCAATTAGACTTTATTGAATTCCAATGCAAACTGGATATTGTAGTGACGAGGGTTCTAGAGGACACTCAGAGTTCTCTATAATGTTTTCATTTCAGGTTCCAGATCAGTCCCCAGTACAGAACCAGCTTTCTTTACCAGTTTGATCAGCTTTTTAAAAGATGCTTCTACCCCAACAGATGACTGCAGTTGTAGGTACAATCTCCAGACTTGTGGAGATATCAAACTTAAAAAAAAACATATGCAACATCTTCCTGCAATGCAGATTGACTTAAACTTCTTCAAGAAGTCAAATCTGTTCTGTACATCTGGACATACAGTATCTGTGGTTCATTTTGTTGTACTGGTAAATGCTAAACATTATCATGTTATTTGCTACCCAACACACCTGTTCTTCATCTGCAATTCTTCTCAGCTGCTTTTCTTCTTCTAATCGCTCTTTCCTGTGTAAATATCCATCAAATTCATTAAGTCTTTGTAAGATCAGATTGTTTTTTGCGGCCTTCTTGCTTCCAATTGTTTCCTCTGTGCTCCACCTTTGGATTTTTTTCATTTTTCTAAGGACATGTTGGACAAAATTTAGGTGAGCAGGATAAACTGACATGACTCTGTAACTGTTACGTTCAGGTAATTGTTGTATTAGTCTTTTGTATAATACATCCCTATGGCGGCTGTGGGTGAAACATGTTGGACCCAACTGTCATTTGTGTATTCATGCTTTCTATTTATTCTAAACCATCTAACTGAAGATAAACTATGAACTTCGTTGATAAGCTAAAAGAAAAGTGGGTCTATCTCTCAAAATCATCCATTAGCAAAACTTACAGTATCTGATTATATTCACTGATGAAAAAAAGGGGGGAAGAAAGGTCTGCTGCAAACAGATCACGAGAAACCATTGCTCATTAGGACAAATTAATCCATCTCTGCCGTGAGGGTTCAGATTTAAGACAGCACACACTCCAAGACTTGTTTTGCGTAGATGGATGTGAACGACGTTGAAGTAAATGACTCATGATTTGATAACTAAATGTTTCCATCATCTGAATGAGCTACATTCTGTGTCCTATTATAAAATTAAGGACATCAAAATTCACACAAATATCAACAAAGGATCTTATAGATTTATATATTCTTCATGTGACACTAGTTTTTCAGGTATTGCGCAATACTTGACGTCTTTATTTTCCCAATAAAATGTTTCCGTGTTGATTCAGATGATAGCTCATACATTCAGACATGCAAACCTTGTTTAGAAACATTTCTACAGTAACTAAAAGGGACATGTCATACTTCACAGAAGTTAAGCTTTGAACACTCAAAGTCCTTTGGTTTAGGCCGAGAGAGTGAGAAAACACAATACACAGTAGTTAAAAAGGGAAACAGGAAGTTTGACACAATAGAGAAGACCTTTGATCCATGATGAGGAGGAAGACTTCCCCTCTGGGTGCAAACTATTAATGTGAAAGTGACTCTGCCCATTACACATTTGTTACAGCAAATAATAGAGCTAAAATTAGCACACAATAGCAGGCAGACGGGCGACACTTGCAACCAGCCATGCTCAGGAAGGGAGCGGGGGGGCAATTGTATAAAAATGAGTGATTTGTTGAGGTCGTTGGTTGGTTTGGAGCGCCGGCCCGTCGGCATTGAAGGGCAAAGGAGGTAGAGGGGGATAAAGGCTGAAACAAGAGAATCTGATTGCCAGCCTCCTTCTTTGCTTATGACACTGTAAACTTATAAAAGGGAAAATTTGTGAAATCATTTCCAGAAATAGTAAACACCTGTTGCCTGTGTCATCTGAACTCAGTTGGTTGATTGAAAACCTGTCAGATCATCAGATGCAGCACTGTGTTACTCTAAAATAAAAAGCCCCTTCAACCTTTTACAAAGAGATCTTTTAAGGGTTTTCTACAACCAAAAAAAAAGAGATAGTCTTGAATAGGGAATCCATGTCAAAGGTTGCAGTTACTAATTAAATCTGACTTTAATTCCTGTTGATTTGTTCACAGCAAAGCACACCCAAACCATCATGAGTCATTACCTTCTGGTCCACTGATTACTACACATGATGTTACAAACAAAATGTTCTGCTTTCGGCAATGTACTTTGATGTTTTGGCACTTTCTAACCCTGGTCAGATTAAATTGTGTCCAGAAAACACATCGATTTTAGAGTCATCTTTTGCCAAAATAACCAAATAGATTGTTTTGTATGACTTTATACCTCATCTTTACAGCAGTTATAGACATATGTTCTCCTATTTGACTTAGGAATACAGAAGGTTGGCTGTGTAACTGCATGATCAGGTCCTGAAACCACAATATAAGCCCAAATCATTAGCCCTGCATCATGGTTGGTATGATGTTAGTCTATATGATTTGTCATATAATCTAAACTGTACCATATTCGCACTTCGATAGAAACAATCCATGTTTCCTCTTCCAGACAAGCTCTACCTGTTCAGTGTCATTCTGGTTTTACTGTCATTAACTTAAATATTTAACATGCTAATTGTAGCATGAACGCTGCATGATCTGACCCCGGGGTGACAACTGACTTTCTTGAACATTTATAACTTGAAATGTGCGTCTGAGCCTTTAAAAATGGCCCTGAAATTATTCCCAGATTGTTGCACAGCAAGAAATACTCACTGAAAGTCATTGCTGATGTTTAGGATGGGCATCAGGAATGTGTTAACACAATGTCCAGCAGCCACATGCCTAAATATACCAAAGCATTAAACTATGTATATGATCTGTTTTTAAAGTCATAGTCGCACTTGCTGGGGATCAATAAAACATCGCCTTGGAATAATGCCAGATAAAGTTATTTGTTGTTTGAGAATGATTCAAACTACTCTTCTCCTGCGCTCCCATCGGTACAGCAGCTTAAAACAATATTCAAGCAGCAGCAGAAAAGATTATATCTCAAGCTACAAACACCCCGAGAACAATGTTCCTCTAACATGCAACAACAAATGCAAAGCTGTGATGGAAAACGCATCTGATTTCTGTATGCTTCACAAAGCTGAATGGAGAACACGAGAGAGGAAGAGAGACATAGAAACAAAAAGAGAGTGAGAGAGACAGAGATCTGTTGTGCATTAACTTTTTTGGACAGCAGAGAACATTTTCCAGGTGCTGGGGGAGTTCCAGAGAGGCTGAAAGGCGAGTTTGTTTGTTTGCTCGAGTGTGTACACCCGTTTGTTATTGTATCATTTAGTACAATAACTTGGAGAACAAGATCAATGAAAATGTAGACACATAATGCATAACCTCCACTGAACTCCCATCCATACCTCCACCAATCTGTTTCTTTTACAGACAAGAGACAGCAGCAGGAACTTTTAATGACAGTTTCTAAAAACATCTCAATGTGCTGGATGAGACGTTACAAACGAATACTGACTTTAAGCTGAAAGTTGTTTATTCATGGCAGTGGATTTACAGTAAAACGGTCAAATCTTGTTATGTAAGGTGTCAAACGTATATACCTTTGTTTCCCCCAACAGAGGATCCATCACCTTATAATAAGAGCAGATAGATAGATAGATAGATAGATAGATAGATAGATAGATAGATAGATAGATAGATAGATAGATAGATAGATAGATAGATAGATAGATAGATAGATAGATAGATAGATAGATAGATAGATAGATAGATAGATAGATAGATAGATAGATAGATAGATAGATTTTTTTCATGACATTTGTTAAAGAGACAGAGAGAGTAAAGGTAACACAGAGGTGGTGGAAAACGGTGTCCCCAGCTGGTTTTGGCTATCTAATAAACATGTAAACACTCTGCGTTCTCTACCTCATTAGGTGATTGCAGAGGCTGCTTGCTCTCCATAAATCAGGACCCAGGTTATCAAGGCCTCTGATCTTAACTGTAGTGGGCGCCCAGCTGTCTACAGCCGCACTGACTAGGAACAGCAGGCTCGAAGGAATCCAATTCCCCACGTCTCCCACCTTTCTCATTTTGCTAATAAAAGACGAGATTTGCTTGTAAGTTCATGAAAACTCAGCTTAACTTGTCATCAAACATGAATCATGTTATTCCTTCAAGAACAAACTAATAGAAAAATGCATGTTTTCTTTTAATGTCACATTGTTAGTTGATGGGCACCCCCCTCAAAAAAAAAGAGAGAAAAAAACCCTTCTGTCTTTTTTTTTTCTTGTAGATCCCTGGAACAATTTTCCATGAGAAAAGCACAATCGCCATAGAGGAAGCTTGACTAAGAAATGAATAGTTAAAAGAATGAAAAACGGCTGTGTGAGTTTGACTTTAAGTGCCTCTCATACCATCATAAAGGTTACAACATGCCAGGTTCAAGCACAGTGTCACTCTCTTATTCTCTAATGTAAAACACTCTCGGTGTGCTTTAACACTGTACTAAATGTTACTGGGCTGAAATAAAAAGCTTGAGCCATCTTTGAAACTTGTTGGCTGGATGTGTTTTTCTTGATCATTAAATGATTTGGACAGTGAAAGAACAACGAAACGATTTGTTAGCAATCTGAGATGAAGGTAAACGGATTTATTAGATTTAAATAAAGTAAAATTACGAAAATCCAAATTGCATGTTAAATTGGACAATAAACTAAAAGGAGAATTATATTTTTATGAATTCTTTGTTTTTTCATAAAGAGATTCATCTCTTGTTTTGTATTGTTGCATTTTTACTAGTCTGAAAAGGATTTTTTTCATTATTGCTGAACAGTAAAACTTGTTGCTTCTGACAAAGAACTGGAAATATAAAAGGATGGAGATGATACTGTGTCCGCTGCAGAGTTTGAAACGTATTTAAGAACTGTAAATCCTTCCTGATTTACTTTTAGTTAAAAGCATCTCTCTGCGGACTTCAAATTCAGGGCTCAAATTTTTGGGCAAGAGGTGTGGAATGAAGATTTCCCTAAGCTGAGCTCGAGAGACCCTGTCATTAGCTGATGGAGAAACAGGTGGATGGAACATTAACTGCTCGCTATGTCACACGTTTAGTTAGCTGCCTTGCAACACCTTCAGGCTTGTACCAGTGACGCTTTATTCTTTTTAATTCAACAAATTACCAAAATATCACACTGGATCAAAGTAATCTCTCTTGAAGTTGAGGTTAAATGGAAGAGAAACTTGATCCAGGTGGTAAAACAGATAAAGGGGCAAGAAGTCTGAAAGCAGCAGATATACAGATAATAAGGTTGTCAAATGCTGATTTATTTGAAAAATGAGACACAAATTGCTAAATGTAAGAGAAAGTGATAAGTTAAAGAGACCCTTCCATTAAAAACTGTTCTTTTCTGAGGTTTCTGTTGAATATTTTAGCTCCACAGGTGTTCTTACCTTCATAGTGGGTGTGACAACAGATCAACAACTAAGTTTTAATCTATCAAACTACGCAGGTGGCGATAACACCCGAGTTCTCCCGAGTCCGAACGGCCTGTATCTGTTTCATCACAACTCCTTTGTTTGTTAGTATTCGGCAGCTCCTGCAGTTGAAACCACGCCTAGCATGCTGCTGGCTAAAAGCTGTAGCATAAGACGTAGCAAACAGGAAGAGAGAACGCCTGATGTTACCATGTACAGCAGGGCAGGAAACAGTATACTTTGCTCTCATAGGCTAGTTTGTTAGCCAATCAGAGTCCAGCAAATTAGAATAATGAACAAGCCGGAACCAGATGAATTTTGACCCAGACAGATTGAAAGGTCTGTTAATAAGTGTTTCCTGATGTTTTTTTAGATATAAAATGTTTCATATTACTGATTAATACGTAATAAATAACCACAAAGCCTGATATTTGCATGAAATGGCCTCTTTAAGGCTAACTGAAGACATCTGACATGTAAGGACAGAGACTAGAATAAACAAGACATAAGAAATTTTGTTCTTTGAGAAAACAGCTAACAAATCATTTACTACCTGAACAACAAAAAGTAATATCAAGTTAAACCTTTAGTTGAACATAAGAATAACAAATTAACAGAATATAGAACCTTGAGAACTTCTCAGAATCCAAACTATGACCGTAAATCAAGACAAATTTCTTTTGCATCAGCTGAGCTCAACATACAATCAGGAGTTCTCCAACAACAAAGAATTATTTTGTAAAGACTCACTGCAGTTTAAACTTGTATACATTATGAATGCTTCAATTTTAAATATTAGAAGTAGACAGAGAAGTAAAAAATATACATGTAATAGATTACTGGTTAATGCGTAGTCTTATTATTATTTCTAACTTTAAATATTAAATTAAAACAACACAATTTTATTTAAAGTCTTTATCTACTCACAGCTGAATCTGAGCACTGAAGCCAATATATGTGCAGTGTTTTATTTTGTGCATGAGCTTGTCGTCAGACAGCAGCATGTGGTTGTAATGTTTCGACAAACCTGAGAAAATCTTTTCTAATTGAGTTCAGTCATGTAAAAAAAAAAAAAAGATTTACAAATCGTTGAGTACCTTTTTATTGTGTTTTGGCCACACCAAAGTAGTGAAACCCAAGATTAATCGGGTTTGGTTGAGAAGCACAACTGACCAGATGTTCAAAGTCAAACACCTACTGTTACATCAAATGTTGATATATGATCAACAGCACAAGCAGAAAGATGCTGGAAAACAAACTGAACAGATCAGCAACAGGTTTGTTTTCCCTGGTGAAACTCTGACTCACTCTAAAGATGCATTCAAGTATATTTAGATAAGGAACACATTCACATCAATTTATCTCACAGCATTTCCTGTAAATAGTCACTCATGCTGCTGAACGTCTGAATAAAAGTCTGTTTTCTGTTGCTGCCTGTTCAGTACAACCAGATACATTTACTAGTACCTTATAGTAGGAAATCAATAATATAATGATTCCAAACTTAAAGCCCTATTGAATTTGGTGGAATTGTGTAAAAAATAGAAACATAAAAAGGTTTTAAAGATTTTAATCTTTTACTTTGACTAAAACTGCAGTTTTGTCCTGAACTGGCTGAGTAACTTTGTCTTGTTCTGGACCTGATGACTGAGCACAGATGTTCCCCTGGCAGAAAATGAAGAGTTTGATTGTAATCTTGGCTTCTCTCATTACTCACTTAATGCATGCAGTTAAAGTATTGCAGCAAAGAGAAGGGAAACGAGGAGAGTGAGAATGTGTCTCCTTATGCAAACTGTGTTCTGTGGTGAAAACACAGTCTTATCATTTCCGCCTTGTGTCCAGACAGAAACAGTGTTTTAGGACCCTTAAACTACTTTTTTTTCCAGAATGGGTTTCAAAAGGAAAAGAGTAATAAAAATCCATTGTTGTATTTCTGTGTAGACAACCAAAATGTCACCTTCTGAAAAGGATGATGTCATGACCCCACCTCTAACCAAATTTACAACCTGTCAGGAACAACATTAGTAATAGCACCTAGCTTATTGCGTATGCTGCCATTCCTTCTTTTCTGTTTTTGATGTCTTTGTGTTTTAGCGTTGCAGCAGCACATACAGGTCTATCATCGTAACAGCAGAGTAACAAGAATATTTTTAGAAAGTACAAATAAATTGATTGTTTGGGGGAAAAAAAAATGTTTGTTTTATTAAACTTGGCTCAGACAGGAATAATGATCTATCAAGTTCTATTTTTTTGAGGGAAAGACGTGGTTTGATGTTAAGGTGGGTCGAGGCTTTATGTATCTGTGATCCTTCAAAACAAAAAGTGGAATTAACTGTGGTGACTAAGCTGGGAGTGATGAGAGGAACCACAGCTGGCCAGATGAGTCCTACTTATTAGTCAAACCAGTGGAGGTGACGTTAACACTTATTGACAGGCCAGGCAGGTTCCAGCTACTCCTCACCTCTAATCAGCCCTGGCCTTTAATCAGGTATGAGGTTGGGACACAATCGCCAGACTACTGATGAGCGGATGGACGGTTGGATTACCTCATGACCTGGATCTGGGCTAGGCAAATTTGTGTTTTCTGCAACACTGACAACCTCACAGTTACCCTGAAAATGTCACAGAAGCAAGTTAGACATCTATTAGGCAAGATTTTTTCACAATTGTCCCAACTCAGTGAATTAATAGGGTCTGTTTTAGTGGCTGGCAACATCTAATATAGGTAATTTGATGGGAGGCTGCAGAACAAGGAAGCAGGGAATATCCTGGCCACATCTTTAACCTATTCAGGCAGGATGATGTCATGATTAGTAGAGGAAATTGGGAACCCTCCAGAACCTAAACACCCCAAGGCTGTCGGGCCAGCCATGCAGACGGCTGCGGGGAGGGAGACGGAGACAGAGAAAGTGGAAGAGAGATAGAGAACAGGGGGAAAAAAAAGAGATGAGAGAGATTGAAGCTTGAGTTGACCCACAGTGTGAAGATCAAAGCGTAGCACCACTCGGCTGACAAAGAGGGGCACACTCCAGGGATGAGCGTGTGCATATATATTTTTGCGTGTGTCTGCACAATGTGGGTCTCATCCAGTCGGTCTCTTCACCCGAGGCTTGCATCAAATATGCCATGCCTTTGTATATATATCTGGTCCCCTCTCTTGTGCACACATAGAGACACACCTCATACACAAACCCATTCAGCAGCTCAGGCTGTGATGCTCTTCGTGATTTGCTTCCCCTTGTGGTGGTGAGACACCCGAGATGATGAGGTGAAGGAGACAGAGAGCAGAGACACGAGGGGGAAGAGAGCCAGAGAAAGACAGCACTCATACTGAAAAGATTCCCTCTCACGGCCCCCGAAACGCTCATACATATACAATATAATCACATGTGTGAAATCTCTTAATGAGTCAGCCACAAGGCTCTCAGTTGAGGGTATAAATGAAACAACTGGTGGGTTGTAAGGATTGGAGCTTACTGGACTTTTGTTCATTCTTAGCAACAAAAAATTGCTCTCATGCAGTGATCACTGGAGTGATTATTTCCTCCTTGTCTGAGAACTCAGCTGAGTTGAACTGGCGTTTGGCCAAGATGAGCACAAGGGATGCTGCACATATACAGTCACTTCTCTCCAGTTATTTATTTGCCCTTTATCATGTCTCTGGATACTTTTTTTGTGTGTGTGTTGGTTTGACTCCTGCATCAGGAAAACCCCAACTGCTTTCCCAGGCATGTTCCCTTTATTTTTCTTAGTATGGTGATAGTGGTGGTTTATCACTCAGAAGGTCATGTCCCTAACATGAACTTTGTATTGGCTGAAAATGAAAGAGTGCTATTCAAAAACAGGTTTTATTGGTATTAGCATTTTGGACTTAGCTATAGCTTACAGCTGTAGCAGGAAATCATAGGTGTGTGAATGTATAAGCCTTTTGTTGCACCATAGGATAAAAAAAATACATAATTTCATGCTTTCCTTCAATTTGTGACCACATGTTGCCCTCAACAACCACTCACAAATCACTTCTCTTTAGCTCTGGGCCTTGTTCAGTGTGGGTGTGTTGAAACAAGTCTAGTTTTGCCCCCGAGGCCAACGCAGCAAGGGGATCGCTTAAAGAGCTTTAAAGGCTCACATTTCCTGTCCTCATCAGACAGAATTTGACTTGCCTTATGACCTTGAACACCATGAAATATGTTCTCGCCTCCAACTAAAACAAACAAAACATAATTCTTAATCAACATTGTCTGAAACATCATGAACAAGGAAGCAAAACGTGAGGAAAAGACAGGAAAACTGTTTGCCGGGTGAACAGCTCAACTCTGCAATCATGGGTCCATTTGGAAGAGTCATTGCAGGTGTTAACTATGTGTCAGCATTCAAGATAATTTACAGCCTCACAAGCAGGTCAAGAACAAGTTGGCTCATTTTTTCCTTCCTGTAAACATACCATTCTTTGCGGACAGTGCAGCAAATTTAGATGATGACTTGAAGATAAAGATAAGTCTCCTAAACAGGAAGCAACTGAAAGGGGTTTGGCAATACCCTCATTTTTACTATTTTAGTTCTTCTTGTATCTGCTTTTTTCATATTTAGAAGTAAAAAAAAAATCAAAGCTCAAGATCCAGTAAAATAACAAATTTCTGTTATTTAGTACACAGAACACATCATCAGCATATATTATTCATCAAAAAATATCACCCCATCATTTCCATGTGATTGACTGATTGAAGGAAATTAAAGGTATTAGATGTTGTTTTATTGAAGTGTATATTTATGAAGTAATTTATTCAAAATGTACAAATATATTAGGATAGAAAACTTTGATGTGAAGTGAATCGAACACAGATTATGATGTAACCTGTTGTCTGGTTCAGTCTGCATCCTGATGCTTTCTGTCCCTTGACGTACTTATTCTGACTTGCCTCACTGCTGTGCTAATAGTGTGTCAGTTTCCTTTTGTTGTTATTTTATCTACTTACAATTACTACACAATACAATTACAATACTATTGTTTTAGTCTTACAGTTCAGAGACTTAAAAGTTTCGTACTAGATGTTTTTTATCAGCTAAATTATATCTACGTATTTACTTATTGAAGACATGGACAACTGGAATGTCAAAAATTACAGTTCTTCAAACAGCTGCTTAAGATTGTTCTTCTTAAATTGTGTATGTAAGAAGAACATTCATTCCTATTAAATAATATACTGCAGTCATTTGTGTGTTTTTTGTATTTTTCAAGTGTGAAGCAGCTAAAATGAGACTAAGCTCCTAAGACCATGGTTCAAATCTGTGAAAAGATAAAACACTCCCTTGAAGATTTACTGATTTGTTGACATTTCAGTACTCACCTATGAGATATCCATTATGACTGAAAGAACAAGATCCTGGGTACAAACTGAACCATGTATATAAGCTAACCCTTAGAGATAAAGCTTGGAGTAGAGCCGCTACTCCTCCTCATTGAAAGGAGACAACTGAGGTGGTTCAGGTATCAGATACAAAAACCTGGACAGACCCAGAACTTGCTTGAGGGATTATATGCATCCATCCATGTTGTGAACCTGCTTCTTCCTGTTCAGGGTCGCAGGGGGCTGGTGCCTATCTCTAGTGTTCATTGGGAGAGAGGTGGGTGACACCATGGACAGGTCGCCAGTCCATCGCAGGGCCTCACACAAACAACCACTCACACTTAGGGACAATTTAGAGTCACCAATTAACCTCTTGCATGTTTTTAGTTTTCTCCAGGAAACTGGAGTCCCTGGAGAAAACCCACGCATGCACGGGGAGAACATGCAAACTCCATGCTCAGGACCTTCTCGCTGCAAGGCAACAGCTCTACCAACTGCACCACTGTGCAGCCTTGAGGGATTATATATCCACTCTAATCTGGAAATAGTGATCTCTTTGGAGGATCTGGGGAAAGGGTTTCCCTCCTGGATCCATCACCTCCATGACCTGACTTTGGTTAATCAGAAGAAAAAGCATAGATGACCATGCGTTTTCAGTGACAGATTGGAAATCACTAACTACAGCTGCTGATTGCAGTAATATTTACAAAGTACACCTTCTAATATACAGCAATGGACTGGCGACCTGTCCAGGGTTTAACCCCGCCTCTTGCACAATGACCACTGGAGATAGGCCCCATCCTCAGACCCTGAACAGGAACAAGCGGGTACAGAAAATGTCTGGCTGACTAACTTTCTAACAGAGTTGTTGACTTTGGTTGTCATATGGTCTCTGACGTCCATCTGATTTCGACTTAAATCAAAACACATTTTCACAGTGTTTGTTAATGTAGACTGTTTTTAAGACTTTAACAGTCACTCACCAGAAGTCACACATTCTAAAGAACATTTTAAGATCGCCTCTTCTTAAAATCATGCAGAGAACTTCACCCAGTCCTTTCTGTCAGTTTTTCAAAATAATGTCTCTTGTGTTGTACTCACTACCAAAATCTGACCGGATGTTGTAAGTGATGGTCCACATGCGTTTGGCTTAGCGTATTAGTGAGACACAATCTTCTGGCTTTTATTTGCTCAGCCAATTTTTACCTGAGTCTGCACAAGGTTTCTGATGGAAACAAAGTTTGAATCTGTTCTGGAAGCCATTTACCATCAGAGTTAAATGACTGGAACCTTGGTCTGGCCCCTGTCAGACTGGTGGAAGGAAGGTGGAAAGAGGTTGCTGGTGAGGATAAAATTAGTGAGGGGCATAAGGGGCCTCTGATGGGGTGTCACATTTGATTAGGGTATGATTAGGGGGATTGTGGACCTTGAAAACAGCATGCAACTCCAAACTAAAGCATACACAAAAAGCTATCTGCATATATGGATGTACAGAGGACATGATGCAGAAGGTAAAGTAAAAGAAAATGGTCTTTAAAAACTAAACTTATCTGAGATGTGGGAAGAGTTTCTGTCAGAATGCTTGACAGGCCCAATGCAAATACAAACAATTACAGTAAAAAAATAAAATAAAAAAGTTGTATGAATTTCTCATCTCACCATTGACTTTCATTCTAGATCAATGCAATGTGCTCAACATCTACAAGACTGAAGACTCCTCTTCAAATCTGAGTCAACGAATGAAAAGGAAACAGATATAAATGTCAGGAAACGAAAAACACCTTTTTGTCAGCAAATCAGAGAACAGCTTTCCGAAAAAATCTTGACAAGGCTGCCAAATGTAATATCAGTCTCAACACACGAGTGGAGAGCACTTTAACAGCTAGCCCATCAAAACTCGCTTGATCTCACACGTGTAGCGATTAGATGACACGTTTTTGCCATTTCAGCGCTGACATTTCCCCCCGTTTCCCTTCTCTTCATCATCAGAGACTTTTTTCAGCTGTAGAATGTGTCCATTTTCACAACAAGTACTTTGTTTTTCATTACAGAAAGGGAAGGCCATAAATGGCTGTTTTCATTATAGTGTTTGACCTCTTTGGTAATTCAACTTGAAACATTGAATTTTAGCCTCTAATTATTGTTGGTAAAGTTGTGCATTAAACCCTTTCAAAATAAAGCTTCTGCTTTATACAGTCTTTTAAAACAAATGTTAACAATTGTTAAGCTACTATAAATCTAAGTCCAATAAATTTCATGAGTACAATTAAACACATTTTTAGTCTTAATATTCTTCCACTTCTCTGTCACTGAAAAGTTTGGAAACAAAGAACAAAGGATCATAACGTTAGTTGAACTTTCAGGTCTTTAGAAATAAAAAAAAAGCTTTTTGAGAAAAAAAAGTGACGTCGCTGCCAACTATAATATTACTCTCAATGTACAAGTGAAGCGCGCGTTCAGCCGTTAGCCCATCAAAAGCTCGCTTGATTACACTCGTCGCGATTACAGGAGACATTACTGCCATTTCTGCTTAATACATGAATCAAATATGAATGGGTTTTCTCTCTAAAGCATGCCGAGAGGTAGCAGATGTCTCTGGGAGAAATTTTGGAGTGAAAAGTTCTTTTGACTTGATTTAAAGGAGATGGTTCTACTGAAAGATGAGAGTTGATGGAGAGATGGAAAAGACCCAGAAAGTATAGGAAGGGGGGGCATTGAAGGAAAATGGCTAAACAGGGTTTTATGGGGGTTGAAATCAGAGAACACATACTTTACTTCTGGTTCTATGTTATTCACATTGGAACATTAAAGATTATAACAAAAGCTGGGCTCCTCAACCTATATGTACCTATATGTTAAATATAAAAATTGATTGGTATGTGTATTTTCTAAATATTTGAACCTTTTCCTTACCCAGGAATATTAAGTTATGCATGTTTACAATACAATTTGATGATAATTTTTGGAATCTGCACTTCATAAGGAAACTCCATATTTGCAAACGATGATAAAATAGAAAAATAACAGGAAGATCAGAAATCACCACATTAAAAACAGGCAATAAATATCCAGAAGCTTGGAGTTCACTCCAATTTCCCTACACTGTTCTATCTGCAAAAATAAATAATTATTGTCCATTGAAGCATGAGGCATAAAGAGAGAAAGATTCTTTCATCATTCTTACTATTTTTCATTAAGTGTTGTCAATGTCTTACCAGTCACAGTAATCAGCCTGCTCAGTTTGGAAAAGAGTTTTACATTCGAAACAATCCAATATTTTCCATCCATCCATCCATCCATCCATCCATCCATCCATCCATCCATCCATCCATCCATCCATCCATCCATCCATCCATCCATCCATCCATCCATCCATCCATCCATCCATCCATCCGCTCTGTAGGCTTATTTATTGTTTCACCTCAATCATCTCAGGCTCATTCATCCCCTTCTGTGGTGGAATGAAACTGTCACTCAATCAGACAACCAGACAGTCAGTTTAAGTCATGAAAAAATAAGCAGTAAGTGCTCATCATCTGGCTTCACCAAATGGGGTGAGAGTATTACACAGAGTCAATTATTCATTCTTGAACCTTTTTTTCTTTTTCCGCATTTTATAAGTCTGCCCATTTATTTTTGCTGTTTGCCAAGGTTCACCACATTTTACTGCTACAGGGTAAAACCATGCAGATTTATGTGTGATTGCTTGTGTTTAGGAGTATCAGAATTGATGAAAGACTGTTGATGTGGCTAAAACAACAGCCTCAGGTTGGCTGACAAAACAAGTTGCTTGTGAAAAATTTGACCTGAGAAAGGAACCATTGTTTTTGCTGTGCAATTCCTCTGATTATTTGCTTGCAAACCTGTTTTGTTCTAAAATAGCTTCGGTACCTTATTCATTGAAGTTTTTTTCACAATCACATCATTATTTTTCTGCAACTTCTTTATCAGCCATCCCTTTAATTGAAAGAGATGTTATTAAAGCTAATTTGTTGTATTTTGTTAACACACATCAAATACCACAGTAGAGATTGACCAATTTTTTAAATTGTTTTAAAGTGTAATGATAAAAATCATATTTAGATATCATATATTGTAAGTGGCCCTGCGATGGACTGGCAACCTGTGCAGGGTGTTCCCTGCCTCTCGCCTAAAGACTGCAGGAGATCGGCCCCCTGCGACCCTGAACATGAAGACGCAGGTTTAGAAAATGGATGGATGGATGGATGGATGGATGGATGGATGGATGGATGGATGGATGGATGGATGGATGGATGGATGGATATTGTAAGCGAATGTATAAATAAAGTAAGTAAATAGTATAAATATGATTCAACTCTGGAAGAAGTTCAAACCACATCCCAAAAAAGGAACATTTTATTACTTTTAATTAAATTACAAAAATGGTCACATTTTGGTCCATTTCCTGACAGATGGTCCTCTCAAGTCTGATATAAGTTTCATTTTCTAATAGTTTTTTTTTCACCTATACTTCAGCATCACATCCTGTGTAAACCCATATGGGTCCCTGGTAGGCTTTGTTGTTTTTTTCTGTGGAGCAGTGTGGGCAAGCCAAACCACATAAATCCCATGTGAGGCCCGAAGCCATGCATCCTTTTCGGGCCCCAGTGTGAGCTTTAGTGAGAAATCCTACAACTGAGCTTGCCCAAAGGAATCCCAACTGGGCCCTTTGAGAATTAGCCCATTTGGGTCTCAATGTGGGTTTTCTGTGGGAAGGTCCGCTATGGATCATCCAGAGAAACCCTGCATGGCCCAGCTGCATGGTAGCCCTTTCAGGCCTCATGACAATTTTGCCCTTTTGAATGCTACGGGTTTTTCTGCTGGTAAACCACTTTGGACTTGCCCACAAAAAAGTTAACATGAGCCTCTCATGAAGTAACCCATGCAGGGCCCAATATGTTGTGGCCACCATGCCAGTGGCCCACTGTGGACAAACTTAGATCCACAGAATGTTTGCTAGAGACATTCTATGACATTAAACAAAGTAAATGTATTGCAGAAATTCATGATACAAGTTGATGCATCTGAATCTGCTGTATTTTCTTTGATATAACAGACTTTTAAGAGGCAGCCTTTAAAGTTGGCACTCCTACCTCATATTCAGCTTTCAGATCTTTTTATATCTTTGTGGTTAAAATCTTAAATTTGACTACACCTCATTTAATTGTTGATTTTATTTTTTCCCAAACTGTTTAAATTACCTTTTAAGGATAAAAATCTTCAATTCATCTTTACATTAAAAAATTATTATAGTTTCCTTACATAGAAATGTTAATTTCAGTGGTCAGCTTTATTTTTCAAAAAAGTGCAACAATAATTTTTAAATTATTTTAAATTATGTGTAATACTCTATCCCTTCGGTGGTTTGTCAATAAATATTTACCTAAAACCTGTGAGTTTAACTTTTTCGGTAAATTCTTTATAGTTATACTGAACGTGTTGGACTGTGATGGACAAGCACTTAGCAGCTGGTAATATTGGATTGGTATATGGTAAGCACTGAGCCCTAAAATCCTGTAGGGTGTATGGATGGCGCCACTTGTAGCCAGCCAGTCTCTGCCCCACCTCTGCCTTCCTCCCACCTCCCAAGTGAAGACCACTCAGAGCCAAGGTCCAGGAATTAGCCCCAGCACCCGACCAGACAACAAATCAATGGACCCGGTCTTGTATTGATAGGGCCACTTGGGCTCCAGAAGTGCTTGCTAATCCCTGCAGTTTATCAGCTGCACTGGCTGCGGGTTGTCTGTTACAATCCTCAGTCGAGCAGACTGGCTTATGTTTTTAGACACACATTATTTCACACACATACTTTCCTTCACACACATTTTCTCACCCACTTCACCCTATAACCAACCACTCACACACGTCCCTATCTCTCTCATCGTCCCCTGCTTTTCCCTCGAACACGGCGTCAATTGCATTATCAGGGGTGTTAGGGCCACAGCTATAGAGTTGCCTTGTTTGAGTTAGCTGTGGCTGGATGACTGTAACCATATCCAGTGTCCTGCTAAAGGGGCAGGAGGCTGGCTGGCTGGTAGACAGAATGTCTGACCGGAGCGTGGACCATTGATTCTAATGGGCTTTTTAGGGGGCCTAATGATGGGAATCTGTTCACGCCTCGCTTGTCACGCCTAATTAACCCAAAGCAACAATGAGTCCTTTCACACTGGCTCAAGTTACCGCTCTCAGCAAGCCCGTTAGAGCTAGATTTACTCACTTTAGCCAGGGTAACATGACTGGCTTCTGGCTTCTGTTTAGAAGCCATTTTTTCCTGCTTTTCTTTTTACCACTCAGTATTTCTATTGTTTTGTACTTGTCTGCTCTTTACAGACAGATTCTTTTTTAGCCTTAAATTTACTAAATAGTGTTGGTGCAGATTTACAATGTGCAAAATTCCCATCAGCTGTTCTTATGACTCAACAAATCTTCAGTGAATTGAGCTTTGTGTCTGAAAGTATGAGCATTTGCAAGCATGCATGATGCTAGTAGATCAGCTCACCTGTAAGGTCAGATTGAGTCGCTTCCTTTCATGCTTGACGATGGCTATCTATCAGGTGTTTGACAGAGCTGACAGATAAACGGTGTGCACAACCTTTTTTGTCGGGCACTGTTTGTGTACACATGCTTTTAGCCAACCACTTAACTGCCAGAATTATGTCTGTGAGGAGATAATTGCAGGGTGAATGTAGACAGTGGTTGGTGTGTGTGTGTGTAGGTGTGTATGTGCGTGTGATTCAAATGATCCATAGACATTTTTTTGTCAGCCTTTACCTGTTCTTTTGTCTCAGGGCAGAGTGTATCTGTATGGTTGGTGAGTGTAGACTTTTGTCTGGGTAAATGTGTAGTGTGTGGGATGGACATTACCTTTGCAGAGAGGACTGTTTGTTCTATCTGACGTTAATGCCGTCTAAAGCTGGGGAGTGTCTGTAAATATTGATCTTCAGTCTGTTAGTGCACGAAGCACTCTGCCACAGACTAATTCACTCTCTAGCTTTTCTCTGTTCGTCTTCTATTGTTCAGGCTGTTTGACATGGAGACAAGGGTTCAAATATGGCATCGTTAGACATAGAGTTTGTGAGCCTTACCTTAGGTCTGATAGCAATTTTATCTACAAGAAAGAAGAAATCAAGCATTACCTTTAAGCTTTTCAAAACTTTAGGGTGAAAAATATTTGACTGTCTGTGTCAAATCATCCATAAAGGGCAATTTGGGAAGATTTTTCCCTCTATTTACTAACCAACAAAATAATTTAGACAGCTTTATAAATTCACTCGCCAAACTGGTCCAGATACAATGAGCTGTCAGTGAGCTGATTAGGGTAACATCTGATATGAGTGTGCACATGACTGGTAACATTTCAATATTGGGAAATATGGTGAGCAAAGTGTTTGTGTGTGGGAAGTAATGTTGGCACTGAGCAGTGTCATGCTTCTGCTGTACATCATCTGACCTTGCACCAAAGCTTCTCAAAAGCAGGCCTTGTGATTGCAGTAAATGCAGAAAAGACAGCCCCATTTAGATGTCCTGACCGTGACTTCAACCCTCATCGTTCAGAGACAGGGTAAGGAAAAACTCCACATGCATGTCCACCAACAGAGTATATTAATCCATTAGAACCTGCTGTCATCATCAAACTTTTCTGAATTTGCAGCTGTTGTTTAAATACAAGGGATGGTGGGAAAACAGTCCAGCGGAAGGATGAAAGGAGTCGAAAGGGTGGAGATTGTGGTCACTGCCTGTGTTTGTCCCCAGATCTTTACAAATATTGTCTCATTGTGCATAGTTTTGCTGTAAAGCTATTATCTATTCTAGTTGTGTGAGCTCTACGTGCAGTGACACATTACAAGAACACAGAGTGAAGAATATGCCTTCATCACAAAGTTCACATGGTGCCTTAAACATGGCCTCAAGGTCCTGTGATCAGTTTGGGGCCATGACGACTTTCCTTCTGTTGGTCTGGAATACATCCAACAGATGGTCCTGATAACACAACATGTCTTTCACCAAGCCTTGCACTGTGCTGTCTGTTTGATGCCTGGGGTGGTTGCATCACACCTAACAAGACTACTTGGTGTTGTAAATCTATAAATTAATCTTATCTGGACCCACGAGTCACCTTTTAGGATTTAAGGGCAGACATCTTTCAAAGATGGCTGTGTGAAGTTTGTTAACCAGTCATTCAATGAGAACATTTTTCTAAAAGGCAGAAAAAAAAATATTTACAACATGAACACAGAGAACTGAGCCTGCAGAAAAAAATTCTTCATATTCAGTGTGCATTATCTAAAGTGCTTATCTGTAAGACCTTTGGTCTCAACATGGATAAAACAATACACAACAATGTTAAACCACCAAAAATTATTACATACGTGTAAAACTGTGTTTTTGAGCTAAATTCTGAATTTTGCCAAAGCAAATTAAAAATGAACAAAAATCTGTAAATTGGTAAATTTGCTAAAATGAGATACTAACTTAAGGTTTCAAATATAAAGTCAGATGAAGCACCTTTGATATGGAAAGACTTTTTTCTGTTAAATCACCAAATCATTTTTTTCAGTATCACTTCTTATATTTGTCCATTTACAAATTTGACAGGATTTCGAGTTGAACTAATAAAAATAGCTCTTAAACTCACTTTATGTGTATGAACTGATGATACATGCCAAAAAAATAACAAGAAAAGTTGCGTTCCAGAAAATGTTGTTGCTCTGCCTTAAGAAAATGTGTTTTTGCAGTATGTGTGAGTAACGTGAATTAACCACGCAGTAAGAAAACATGGGCACAGAAACTCATCACAAGATACACACAACTGCATTTACAGCAAAATCAAAACATGGCGTCTCCTGGTTAACATGGAGAACATGACATGCTGTCTTAGTGTTTTTGTCCTGACAGCTTCTGGACTTTGTCACCCCAACGCCATCCTGCCTGCTTTCATAACCTGCTGGACCACACGGCATGTGTGTCACAGAGCTGATCAACCCTCTGTGGCAGCTACCTGACGCCCTGTCTGGCTACTAAACTCCATCACTGTCATGCTTCCACATTCCAGCTCCTTGAGGTCTCATGACAAACATGATTTATAACCATGATCATTGTGAAATAGCTATAGGATGGTGAACTCTAGACGTGCTTCAGAACTTTCTTTTATTTACTTCTAAAAGAAAACACAATGTCGTATGAACTTGTTAAAACCAAGAAGATTGTAGAGAAAATTGCAGCTTTTTAATGCATTGCAAAATATTGTCTTTTTTTTTAATTATCAAAATGATTTAAGTCTGTCTTGTTGTTTTGTAATTTGCAGTTCAATCACCCTCTCTGGCTCCTCAGCTACATGATAATTGTTGAGACTGGATCTCTGGCTTTTCAGCCCCAGGGTTCGAAAGCTTTCTAAAACGTCTTCGTTTTCTCTTGTGCTCAACAATCAGGGTCATCTTGATGGCCGACCTCTCTATTGTTCAGGCCACGCACCAACAGCAAATATGTGTTTTGAGGTCTGTCACTTTGAGCCACCTGCATTCACTGAGCGGGACTGCAGTGACGGATAGCAGGACGAGACCCGACACGTCACGGGTTGCAGTCTTGATGTGACGCCTAATGAGTGCTGGTTTTCCACCAGAAAAACACATACAGACACTCATCACAGCAAAGCCCGAAGGCTCTCGAAATGAGAAGAAATCAGGGAGGTTTTTGTGTCGAATGAAGGGAAAAACGAAGAATGATGGATTTAGTGAAAGTGCACCAGAATGTTGGGTTTCTTCAAGCCTCTGTGTTGCAGTGTTTTGAATTGTGTGGAAAGAATTTCTCACTTTGTTTGCATGATCTTTTAAACATTCTGCAACTCTGACAGAAACATTTAATTCTCTCTAAGCTTTCTCTTTGATTTTTGTTTAAAATTTAATGTTAACATGTCCTGACCAAGGACAGAACTGAATTAGGAACATCAACAACTTTTCAAGGACTGTGTTAATAAGCTGTGGATTATGATTTTGTTTATTCACGCTGGGTTTTTATTCATTCACATTGATTTTCCTGAGGCACATTTGACTCTATGGTGATGAGGTTAGCAAATGGTCATATCTCTGCAATGCTTCACATGATATCTGGTGTGAATGGGCCCATTTGTTGGGGCTGGAAAAGGAATGGACTCTTTGTCAGATTTGGGGGATTTTTGAGGCCACAAACTTGAACTTATCACCATCATTTTTATATTTTTGAGAAGGAGACTTGTTCTAATGATTCACAATTATATTTTTTAAATTACCAAATTATTACTTTATTAGTCTCAAAGGATGTTATTACTTATGAGGGTATCTAATGTGATAAAGGATGTTTTCCTCATTCATAACCTTAGTTTTTGCTGGATTAGTGGACAACAATGTTATTTAATGTAAAATAAAATCTTGCACAGAAACTATGACTATGAAATGTCTTAAGTTTTATTTCCTTTATTTCTGCAATTCCCCATATCAAAAATCCCTGTAAACAACATCCCTGTAATTGATCCTGCGTTTCTTTTTCTTTTTTATTGCTTTTCCTTCATCAGAAGAGCTTAAACTCTCTCTTTGGACAGCATGGTTATGATTCCCCTAGGACAGAGTTGATCAATGTTTTCAGTTTTACTTTGTAACCCAAGAATGTTTTGCAGTCAGCAACATTACCTGCTTCCTCTGCAGCCCTTTGAATCCAGCTGGCACTTAGTCCACCTGACACAAGGGAGCTGAATATGAAATGCTTTGTTTACCACCACAAGCGTTGTTGCTTCTGTGATTAGATTTTAAACTGAAGTGCCTGGTAAGCCAATTTGTAGGTGTGATGTTAGACCATCACTACTCAGCAACTTCTTTGGTATGATGTTAAAATTCATTGCTCATGTTTAGATCACAGCTCATCATGATTGCTGCCCATGAATTTCATGGTATTCATTTTATATGATTTAAGGCTTTGTTGGAGCTATTGTGTATTTTCATTGTATTTCTGTTCTGTTCCCTCTTGCATTGGATTGCTTATTGCCCCCTGCTTTTTGTCTTAATTGGCTTCAATTCAGCACTCACACCTGTTCTGTAATCTACTCAGGTGCTTCGTCTATCCCAGTATATGTAATCCTCATTTTCTCTAACTCCATATAGATTCTACTGTTTACTTTCACCACTGTCTCTGTGTTCTCTATGGTACTCAAGAAACTGAAAGATTTTTTTTCTGCCTACCTGCTTCAGTTACTATTTATGAGTCCACAGTCTCATTCCATATAAATGCATGGTTTTCCACAGTTAACTCACTATTAACCCTAACTAACCATAACCCTAATCCTAATCCCAGATTTTAAGGGCGTTCTTCACTGATCTTAAAATATTTTTCATATTTCTGGTATACTTTTAAGTAATGGAGTAGACAAATATACTTCATGAAAATATGTTTATTATAACTAGAAAAGTGTTCCTAAGCAAAAAAAAAAGTATAAGTTCATTTAGAATAAATGGGAACATGTGTCTCAGCTGAAAACTATCCAGCGTGGTTTGCTTTTAGCGAGGGGGAGGAGCTCAGTGCATCAGCTGTAGCTTCGCTAACAGGTGATAGTTGAGAGTCGTACTACAGTGGTACCTCAGTTCACATTGATAGGAAGCACAAATAACTTTTGTCTTATCGATTTTACCATCTGGTAGTGTTTTAAAGCTAAACTTCTTATTCAAAGGACCATTTTTGCTTTCCATGATCTAGCAAGGATCCGTTGAATTAAAGTTTACATTACTGCCTGTTATTTACCTCACAGACTATGGATCACCAGGAGGGCCAACAGACCTATGCATATGTAGCTACATGGGCAAAGCAAAACTACGAAAGCCTTTGCGTTAATCGCGCATTAAAAAATGAATGCGTTAAAGGGGGCTCCACATTAATGCAATTTTAAAGCATTAATTTTAACAGCGCTACTATTTACAGCAACCATTTCACATTGTATTCACATTAATTAGATCAATTTGGCTAAAACGATGTTAAGCTAGCAATATAATGACATTGAAAGATTTTATAAAGGACAAGGATAAGGTTGCCAGCTGTAACTGTAACGAGTTTATTAACTGCGGACAAGCTCCATTAAGAAGCAACTGTTAACAACAGGATAGCCGCAGTGTGACCTTTAGCTACCTTTCTAACCTGCATAGCTGTAGCTATACTTTAGCTTATCTCCCTGCAAAGAGAAGTCTTGACTGGATGGGAACAGCATCTGTTAAAGCAAGTAGCTGTCAATGCAACTTAGCCACCAGCATCTCAGACAAAGCCCAGGGGTAGCTGTCCTTTCTGGGCCAGTGAAGCCAGATTTTCTTTTAGGGCCTTGGCTATGCTAACATATCTGAAACTGAATGGGAAGAACTGGTGAAAAAAGACTCATTACATCTTCTTTCAACACAGCTCAAAATGAATTCTAGTCTCAAAGTGTCAGCTGTGTTTAAAATCCAGTGGCGCCTAGATCTCCAGATAGGCTTAGACTCAGATTGGTGAGATGGGTGCCAATGCTGGTGGGTGTTTATATGTATGTGTAGAAGGAGTGGGGTTTCTGTGGTTTGGTGGTGTTGATCATTTTGTGGGTTTCTAACTACATGTTTCAAAGTCACTTAGGGGATTTGGATTTCCAAGTGTTTTCAGATGGAAACTTAACCCTGGAAACCTTCCGTTAAGTGGCAGAAAACTATGATCCGATATTTTAATCAGACATTTTAAAGTTTAAATAATTTGCATGCTTTTAATAGAAATATAGTAGTATAAAGATAAGCAAGAATCTTTTATTTTCATCTGAATATGTGCTTTTCTACAAGACTTTCTTTCTCTGCAGCCTGTCCTCCTTCAGGAACAGGTGTTATCTTGCAGATTTGCCACACGGATTAGGACAAGTTTGTGAAAGATTGTCAAGAGAAGGCTTACATTTTGAGATTACACATATGGGCAAGAGCAGAAATAACACAGGAAATTCACACTTTAATCCGCACGAGGAAGATCTACCAAGAGGACGTATCAGGGGATAAATGCATATTTTCAAGACTTGTGTTATTATGCCAAAGTCTCTGTGGATAATTCCAGCTAAGCTGTCAAACTATAGCTTAATCTTAACAATAAGTGAAACAGTTACATATAAGGACACTAGTATTTATGCTAGCCCAAATGTAATAAACTAAAAGCTTTTTTACCCAACAAGAATTAAAATCATTATATTATTCGCATAGTGCAGCAAAATACAATTAACAAAGAAACATTACTTCTGAGTTCTGAGCCATTTTTTGTGGTGACTAAGAGATAAAAATGTCTGCTCAGACTAAACCACCATCTTAGGAAATAGTGACTTGACACTGCAGCGCTAATTCTAAAATTTTGTTGCTTTTCTGTTTGACCCACAGCTGCCCGGATGGTGAACTTGAGTTCCTCCTCATCCCTTCTAGGGATAACTTCCTGCTCTTACAATTGGTGTTCTTTTTATTTTTAAGATTTAAAAAAGTTTGACAAATCAAACTTCCCATAATACCAAAGAAACAAAGCTGCATATTAACGATATTTGATGTTTTTGTACAGCTGAAACATTTGTGTTTAAGTTCATTTCAATTTTTTTTATTATACTTTATCCACATCAGACATAAAGAACGGCTCGTCTCACTACTGATTTGTTCCAGAGTGAAGTCACTTTATCCTGTTTACAGATGCTGCCATGTGGTGTGGAGCCAGTTTACTCACCTGCAAACAATCACGCTGAGTTTTGAGCATCAAATAACTTAAAAATATATTTGAACAGGCAGCAACAAAGGAAAAACTACATTAATCAAAACATAATTATAAATAAAATTTTAAAAATTACCTGAAGCATGTTTTAATCTTTTAATGCGGAAAATCTCGCATTCTCACATAAAAGGGGCGGGGCTTAAGAAGTATTCCGAAACCAACCAAATAGTGTTTTACTTTGTTTTGGCTTCAGTATCAATGTTACATGTCAGTGGTCCACACAAAAACAAGAGATTGATATTATGAAAATTGTGGTTTGCAAATCCACTAATCTTGTTTGATCTGCGTGGCTGAAAACAGGTTTTCACATAAACCCCAAAACAAACACGCTAAAACTGAAAACAGAGATAAAGATGATCGTAAGAACATCACAGTCTTCTGTGTGTTATAGTTTATATTATTTTGTTTTCGGAATGTGCTACTTATTGCAGCTATATTGTCACAGTAGTTAATGTAATATTATCAGTTTAATTTTGTCAGATTGTTTAGCTTGTTTCTGCAGAAACTGATGCCAGTAGATCTACATCCCTACGCAGTGTGTCTTAATAAGCGCTTGCAGTCGAAAAGCGTCAATATCAACATACTATTGGGCTCTAAACAGAGCCGCAGACAGTCACAATGAGAGAGGATCAGCAAGTCAGCAGCACCTGCTGTTGCCTGCACGAGGCCACGCTCACAGCCAAGAACACACAAACACTACACTGACAAACAAACACACATAAATAGATACGCAAAAAGAGCTGAACACACATAAACACACACACAGAGACAGGCACACAAACACAGCAGAGCTCAGGCTCAGCTTAATCTAATCAAGTGCGATGGCTAGCTCGATTAATAAAGCCAGCTATTGACTTCTAATTGGCGCCGCTCTGCTCTGCTAATTTCCTGGGACGAAATTACACTAATGCGGTTTGCCTGATGGAGTACTTATAGTTGGCTCCCAGGAGAGGCAGGCCTACAGATAGATAGCAAGGTTGCAAGGAGAGAAAGAAAGAAACGCAAGGGCCAGGAGGATGCGGCGGGGTGGACGTTAAACTTTGATAAAGATCAGAGGCTGTTGTTTCAGTGCAGACCATTTTCTAATCAGTGGCCCTATGTCTTTGGAAATGTCATCTAGGCTGGTGTAGCCTTACTGCTTGCATAGGAGAGAAACACGAGAGAGTGGAGGACGAGACAGTTCAGGCTGCTAACTTTCACTGGTGGAGTGTAACACTAGCAACCTGTCTGCTCGCTAATGAATTCTCTTCAAACCACTCACTTCCACCCCTACCACCAAACCCACAGTCAGATCAAAATGCTCTGTAATCGAATTACCTTTGGAAAGCAATCCTCAGATAACCAGTCACAGGAGGGTGTGAAACACTATTTTCACAAATAAACACTGGACAACATCTGTATTAGCAACAAAAGAAAATCAGTTTCAAAACTATAAACATCAAAATGAGTCATGATGCTACAAGGTGGCTCTTTTAGCTTACGAGCATCATATCCATCAACAGAGGGACAGTGAATCGTGTGTTTCAGTCTGCTCAATCGTCAAGGTAACAGAGCAAATATAGAAACTGCTTATAATAAAATGATTAGATGGGAAATATTTGTATTGATTAAACATTCAAGATTAAACTAAAAGCTAATTTCCTGCTATTTGATAGAATATTTCAACTAAAAGTACTTGGATTTTTTAAATCCTTTGAGATTGTTATTTTCCTCCTGCATCACGATGAAGCTATGCTAATATTGTTTTCAAAAAACGAATTTTCCTAAGGCGTACTGACAGATTATCCTGTGAATTTGGCACTATCTGCAGCTTCTGTTCCTAATCCATATTTTAATCTTAGTTCATATGACAGTAATTCTCGAGTTGCTTTCACAATCCTTCAGCAACACATGCGATAATCTCCGGTTGACACGGATCCCCGAGACCAGCAGCACCTGTTCTGTCTCAAGATGCAAGAAAACACACTGTACTTTCTTTTATCCAGTTATAATCCCCTTTTACATTCATCTTGGTAAACACTAGAGCAAAAGTGTAACTCTTTGAAGATAATGTTGAATGAACACACATCATGTAAAGAGGGAAGATAAACAGACTTTATCATGGTAGTGCAGCAAAACAAGGAATTTGATCAAATCTAAACAGTTACCGTAATAAAGCATCTTTTGAAATGCATAAAACTGTGTTTAAAATGTGCAAAAGATTACTTATGTGCTATAAGTATGTGCCCCCCTTGCAGATTTTTTCAATTTTAAACTTTTTGTCAAACTCAATATTGGATATCAGCAAAAAAAATTGTGCAAGACAAAATACAGTTTTTAAAGGATAATTTTGAAAATACTAAAAAGTTTAGTCAACCCAACCTAGACCTAAATGAAATAGTAATGGACCTATACCTATGGACCTATACTGCTTGTGCCATCCATGGTGGCAACAACTAAAATGAAGTGTTTCTGATAATGTGCAATGAGTCTTCGTGTTGTTTCTGGTCAGTTTCACCTCAGAACTCTTTGACAGAGGACATTTCTGCTCCGCATCTTTCTTAAAGTTGAACTTTGACCTTAACAGAGACGACAGAGGCCAGTAGTACTTAAATGTTGTTTTGGGTTCTCATGTGACCTCATGGATGATTTGTCGATGTGATCTTGGTGTGAGTATTCCATGTTTTCTCCATCTGTGGATAAGAAATCTCACAGTGATGCTGAAGACCCAAAGATTTAAACAAGGCTTTGTAATCTTTTCCAGACTGATAAATATACATACATTAGTTTCTCATATGTTATTGAATAGGGGTGCAATTACTTTTTCTCATTGGCCAGAGTTGATTTGATAGTTTTTCCTTTTAATAAATGACATAATTGAAATCATCATTATTCTTTAAAAAAAAAAGCATTTTGGTGTTATTTAAATGGTGCTGATTGAATACAAGTTGGTAATTAAAATAATTTAAAGTATTTAGATTTGCATGTTTTATTGCAGAAATAAATGTGCAAAATCTGTTTTAATATCAGTAAATATATTGTCATGCCCATACCAAAAAAACAAACAAACAAACAAACAAAAAAATCTTGAACGTTTGAATTCAAGTATTATAATAATGTTTCATAAAAGCACTTGTGACCTGAGTCTGTGAACCGGTGCTAAAATCCCGTATTAAGAAGGAGATTGGTGTTTCTTTGATGCCCTAGATTACCAGTAATCTAATCTCCACAGATTAGAAAAGGGAGTGCAAAAAATCTGGTACTTATCGGGCCAATAGGGATTTGCTACTGACATTAAACTTGAAATAATAAACACATCCTCTGAAATGTGACAGAGGATCATAAACTCAATTTGTTTTTTTAAATCATATTTTATTTCCTATTAAATATATTTTCTCATTTCTGAACACTGACTACATGTAAACTCTGTCATCTGAGCGTAAACATGTTTTGGATAGGTATTTTAAAAAAAGCAAGATCACATATTTATTTTGGATATCAAGCATATGAGACTGTCAATTCATTTATTCAAATATACGCAAATAGTCACCACTGTTTGTGTTGATTTAATCTGTCCTTGAGGTAGATTATAGAAGACTGGTGGCCTAATCTCATAGCGTGTTCATACTGACTGAGTATAAATAATAAGCATAATATTTACTGTAAGCAAGAGAAATCCAAGAAACACAGTCACACATGTGGTGCAAGATCCTGCACGTAGACTCATTTATGCACACACACAACCAAGAGTTCCTCTTGAACTTGTTCCAAACACACACACACTCTCAATTAGCTGGGGCCGCCAAGGCGACGTCAACGCGAATTTCTAAACAATAGGCACAGGGGATTCATAAAGCATAAAGAGGAAACATGAGCTAATACCACTATTCCAATTAAAGAAACATTTGTTGCCTCTGACACCTAAATGTGATTCTCCACAGCTGTGGCGTGCTCCAGTACAATAGTAGGTCTGCAAGGGCAGGGTTTGTTGCATTGTTGGCCGTCAATTGTGTGAAAGGTTGAGTCAGAACCAGACCCAGTCTCTTGAGAGGAATGCTTCATCACAACAGAGTAGACCTTTTGTTTTCCCTTTTCAAAGGATTCCCAGAACTCCTTGCTCCATTCGTTGCCCCTGTTCGTGAAAAAAACACAGAAAGTTCAAGTGGATGGTGATAAAACATGTAAATAATCTTCTGTAGCTGGGATGTTGATAGTTGTCTAGTTTTTTTTGTGAAATACCAGATTGTTTCAGTTAAATTGACCAGTACTAAAGTTACAGTAAGGCCTTTTTCATTTATTTATTAAAACAATGTGTAATTACTTCAACATAGTGCTATTATGAGCATTTACAATGCACAACTATTGCTTCCTAAACAGTAGGGGTCACTCTTCTCTCCTCCCCTGTTGAGCTTTAAGATTAAAGGTCTGGAGCTCAGAAAACATGTAGTTACAAGGTAGGAATCAGTCATACACATGCGTATGTACATGTATGTGTAGCGCACACATGTTTAAACATCAAACAAAATGAAACTAGATGCTCGCCACATAGAGAAGTCTGGCAATGCAGTAATCCAGCATGCAACTGCAACAGCAGAACTGCTTGTCTTGTGGTGTCTGTGGTTACTGTCATACAAGAACAGCTACTTCATACCAGTGTCCGCTCAGACTGTCCCAGGGCTGGTGTGTCAATTTTCTCTTTGCCTGAAGGGACGGGCTTCTTCTTCTTCTGAGAGGCCATTCCTCCCAAACACACCGGCTCAAACCCAAATGTCTAACCTCGTCACAGAGACCACAAAGACCCACATCTGTTTCCCAGCAAAACAAGAAAAAAAACAGGAAAACAAGGGAAAACAAACGAGATTATTATTCATTATTTACGCATTCACAATTATACCAGGTCTAATCATGAATAATTAGAAACTTTATGTTTGTATGTGAAAAAAAAGTAATAAACGGACTGTGCTGTCATCTTGTTGTCTTTTTTGCACTTTTTTTTGTCGCACAAAGTCCAATATGTTTATGATTCTCATAAAAAAAAAACACAATGCACAACTAATTTACTACTTCTGAGAAGATTTTTTTTTATAAGCCAGAACAAAGAAGAAGATCCATGCATAGAAACTAGACAATGATTGCAAGCAGGGTGGATTTTCTCTTGAATTTTACCATCAAATGGGACCTTCTGTTAGCAGGGAAGCATTGATGAAATCCAGAAGTTAAATAGCTCTGGTGGGTGCTTTCCTCTTCAAATCTTTCATCTCAAGCAGGCTAACTTGATCCCATGCAGCCAGACTCTGAGCCGGAGATCTCTGCTCTTCCTGATGTCCCAGTAATGATTGTTAATGATGTCATCCGATCAGGAGGAAAGGATGTATGCAGCAATGTGTGTGTGAGTGTGTGTACAAAATGTGGGTTGTGTGCATGTGTCTAATATTCATGGGTGAAGATACCTCATCTGATTGAGTAGGGGGTCATTTTATTTTGTCGGGGGGAGAGAGGGGGCAGGAAATGTAACTGACAATGAACCTTTGTGTAGGTTCATGGAAATGAATGTCCTCATCTTCAGTTTGAATGTAAGCCCGTCACTTCTATAGTCCTCATTGCTGACTGTCACCCATTACTAACAATTTCAAGTCAAAAGGTAACTTAGAAGTTATCCTTTTATTTTGGAAAGTTGGTCATAAATGTGAATTTATCCTCATTTCAAAGGTAAATAGGGGGGTAAAAGGTAAAATTTTAGTATATTACTACATAAAAAACAAAAGAATTATACAGTTGTAGTTTATTAGGTGCTGATTTATTTAAAATTTTCCCTAAAAGTGGCTCCTGGGCTGGTTCAGAGCCAATACCTTACTTAAAACTCTGTTTTATCTCTTTAATCTGCCAAATCGCTGGCTCCAGTCTGTGGTAACATCAAGTCTTTGTTGGATTAGAGTAAAGAACTGCTGGTTTCAAATCAGCTTCAGGTTATGGATACCAACTGAAATATTATGACCATCATGTTTTTAAATAAATCCTAAGATGTAGCTTTGATATTTCTTAAGAGTGGACAACTGAAAACTGAGCTTAGTGAGAATAGAATTCATTAAAACAATTTATATATATATATGCTTTTGAAAATGTGGGGGTTTAAAATATTACCAAGGGATGTTTATAAATCCTGTTTGAAACAAAGTACACGCAAATGAAATATTGAGACAGAAATTCAAAATACTTCAAATGGGAAATTTGAAAATATATAGAAAATTGTGGGAAAACCTCGTAAAATTCTTGCAGCATGAAACAATCCCAAGCCAATTCAAAGTGAAATATGTATGAAAAAACTAGGATGCTTCATTGCACAGGCTAAACTTTGACATCTGGGGAGAAGAGTTGTGGTATGACTGTTGACCAAACAACAGTTGTCTCTTCTGCTGATCTCAGAAGTTCCAATATGGAGAAGCAGAAACTGCGCCGGTTACACAGTATCAAGTGCAATCACTGTAATTCTGCTATTATTTGTGCTAGAGAGGAAATACAAATTGTTATGGAAAGAAAAGAAGATTGGTGTTATGAGGATATTCAGTGGTAGCATAAAGTCTTCTGTCATCTGCTCAGCCTAGATCTACGCAAAGAGCAGTGACTGAGGGAAGTACAGTGACATTTGCAGGTTTAACAGCAAGAAACATGTCGTTTCACAAGATTTTTAGACCCTAAATTGAGAGAAAATATGTAAAATGTTGCCTATATACTTAGGGAATGGAGGGTTAAGCATAGTGGCCAGAATGAGGCCCTTTAAAGACTATTCATCCTTCTGCTGTGAAGTACGATGGTGGCAGTTTCATGCTCTTTCTTTAATGGTAGGTTACTTAAAAAATTGTCCGGATAAAATGGAAATAAATGTAAAGATAGTTTTTATTATAAAACCAAACTCAACTCTACTCAGGAATTTCTTGGACACTCATCTTCATCTCCTAGATGGAATATGATCGTCTCGACATTCCTCCATTCAAGCATCTCTGAAAAGACATAACAATAGCCATGACATTAATGACCCACATCAAACTGATAAAGTTTGAGAGAATGTGCAGAGAAGAATGGTGATGAGAAATTCAAAGAGTTTCACACACAGAGAACTCAAAGCTTCAAAGACAGAAACTGAGAAAAGGGCTTGAATATGTTCGATTATTGTGGCTTTCATCTTTAATTTTCAAAAATAAAACAGGTACCTTGTATTTAGTTTGATCATTTTCACCAGTTTATTGTAGCGTTAGCACATACTGTGGAGACAGAAAGGAAATTAGAAACATGTCAACATATTTTTCTCTTTCAATGGAAATCAAAACACTCACCATATCCTCACCAGAAGAACCCCTGAGAATACGACCAAGCTGTTAGATAGCTTCAAATGCTGGACGAGTCTCACACAAACAATGTTTAATGATTTCCTCTCCCAAACATACAGATGTGGGCAGACAAGGCATTATAAAAGCTTTGCAGATAGTGCTAATGGAGCATGGTTGTTAATGGGCCAGCCGGAGTTTCATTGATAAATGATGCTTATCATACTTGAAGCACCAAGGATTTGTTACACTTTTCCCACTGCTTGCCTTTGATTCAGCAGCAGATAACACCCTGATGATCTGTAGTACTGCTGTGGCTTACTATGCATGTAGTAATATGGCAAAATATATAGAATATGTTAAAAGAGATAAGTTAAACCAAACTCAACTAGCAGAAAAGATGTTACAACCTGCTTCTAATGTCTGCTGATCACTTAGCTGTTAAGCCTTAATGCGAGATCCTTCTTTAGGTTTGTCTATAGAAAATAAGAGCATTAGCCAGTCCTACAATTTGTCCTCTGACAAATTGGTGTAATTACATCATGTTTGGCTACTAACTCATCGAAGGGGGTGGAAGTGAAGGAGGATGACCCTATACTTCCAGAACATGGCCTGGGAATGTCGACATGAGCCCTGTGACAATGGCTAGTGTGGTGACCTCTCTAATGGGCCACAGCTGATGCTCTCCAGCATCCATCTGTTCACCTAGGTTCAGTTACTCCCATGTTGTGATCATGCAAGGATACAAGAACAATAACAGGTTGAAAACATGTATCAATACCTACAGTCTTAGCTCATATAGTCTGGGATCTCTGATTAATAGGCTGCGGCCATCACCTCTCAAATGAGTTGAATTGTTGGGAATTTTACATACATATAGTTGTAATTGTGTTTTCAAACATGCAAAAAGAAAGTCAGATATAGAAAAATGTTTCTAATACGGGCAAAAAACTTTGTAAAATAGCATAAGATACTGAGGAGTACTAATGCGTCGATTCATCAGATTTATATTTTACTATATCTGCTCAGATACAGAAAACATCTATCCTCATTGACCACAAACTGACCGAGGAAATTTATATCATCCTGTTTAATACAGCCGTCTTTGATCCTTAATGCACCATTAGGGCTACATTTTATGTACTGTTTTATGTTGCACTTACTATCTTAGACCTGATTATGAGTAAAATGATCAATATTCCCATGTACATGGTTAAGGAGGGAGAGAGTGATTTTTAGTTAGGAAGTAAATTGAGCCCAAACTTTTCTGTCAAAGCGGTAAAAGACATCTTGAAAATTTGTGGTAAATCAGAGGCAGATGTGTATCTTTATGTAGATAAATTGAATTAAAGGTTGGTCCATGTTTGTTGCCCAGACACCGGGTCCTCAGTGGCCCTCTAATCATGCTGTCGGTGATTTAACTGACTTCAATAGGTAATGCCATTTAAGAGGAACTTAGGCAGGCACCAGGAAATGAAACACGGTTGCCTTAACAAGGATTGTTTGACTTGACTCTTTCCCCCATCAACCCCCAGACTCCTTCCCCTTCTTTAGTAACTTTATGGTTTCATAGGATGGATAAATAATAAAAAGGAATAAAGTAGTTCTCATGAAATGAATCTATTGCATCTAGTTGAGTCTGAGATTTTAACTTCTCCAGCATTATCCCCATGTGCACAGCAAGCTAACCAGCAAACCAAGTCCATTCCTGGTCAATAAAGTTTTTTACCAAATGTGAAACAATAAATGGAAATGTCCTTGTTTATTTTATTGTTTGCATATTCTGCCTATTTGGTGCATTAAACTCAGCTGACAAAAATTGCTTTTTTTTTTTTTTTTTACAGTCAAAAAAGGATGTTCACCCAGGATGTTCTAGTTTTTGTTCCACCTGGTACCTTAATGTTTTTCATGTTTTTAGCATGGACAGGGGTGAAGAAACTCAGCAATATCATATAAAAACGAGAAGATTTCACCACCAGCTTACCAAATTTCATCAAATTTTCTTTGTAGTTATTGCATAATCCTACTGACAAACACGCATAAATGTTAACATATATGTTTTATGTAGCATTTGTTTGGAAAACCAGTCGAAAAAACCTTTAACGGTGGAGTAACATCATGTAAAACAAACAAAAAAAAAAAAATCATATATATGAAGTAAGGTTTTTGTTACACTGACCTCATGACTTAAGTTAAAATAAGTTATATAAATTACACTATTCATAATTTTTCATAATTCATAATTGATAAAAAGGAGGTAAAATTAATCAGCTCTTTGCAGGAAACTTTCTGTGCAGTAATGTGCATATAAAACTTTTTATTTTGTAATTACACACCAAACATCTTGTAATTCAGTTGCTATTTGATAGACAATTTTAGAATTTACTACATTTGGCAACAACTCGATAAAATGTGATGCTAACTTACTGTATTATATTCGTGCTCTTTTTCCAAGTAATTGTTTAGTTTTTATTCAATAAATAATCTGCTCTGCCACGTCTTATTTGAGAAGTAAGACCAAGTCCACTGAAAAAAAAACCTTGTGTCAAGGCTCCACTCCATCCATCAGACAGGCCCAACCCTCATCCCGGGGAAGGTCTATTATTATTCTCCATCAGGTCTGCCATTTTTCACCTTTTGTCTAAAAATACAATGGAGGAGGTGGGAAGGTCTGAAAGATTGCTCAAGAATTGCCGGAACAAAGGGAGCGAACTTGGATGGGCTAAAAATACCTCCCAGCGTGTGAATACGATAAAGGACTTCAGGAGAGGTCGCTGACAAAGCTTTGCTGACTTTCAAGTGGGAGAACAATGTGGCAGACACTTTCAGGGCGTTTGGCTGCACACTGTGGCGGCTGGACAGACTGTGAAGCAGGATGTCGACATCAGCCCTCGTGGAGAGAACTGATGGCTGCCACAAGAAAGCACATGAGGCAGAGTGAGCGAATCAAAACTGCTATTAATATCGGGCTCTAGTGAACACTTGAGAGACTCGTATAAACAAACATCACATGCATGCTGGGACTTCTGGGGAAATAAAAGCCAGAGAAATAGATAGGGTCTGAGAGAGGGCATACCAGAAAAGTGCAACGTGAGAAGGGCCTGCGACCCCTCATCTCATCGATTCAGACAAGGAAGGCTGGACTTAATTACCTTCAATTTTCCCCCAGTCATCACTTTCGCTGTTGATCAGTTTTCCCTGCGAGTGAACGTGCATGTGTGTGTACACGGATTAACGTCCACCTCTATGAGAGGCAGAAAAAGGGGTGTACGTTTCATGTCTGAAGCGTTTGTGGTGGCTGTAGTGCTCTGGAAAATACAGGCTCCATCTTCTGCCTTCAGAGGTGGAGTCTATCTGATTTTCTGCCTTTGACTGAGCGGATGTGTATGTCTACATGTGTGTGTGCCCACTGCAGAAGGTTAACTACTTAGAAGGCACCACTCAGTCTATTTTCTGGTAAGGCATCATGGGGGCATTTGATTGGGGAAAGTGGAGTTAATTAGACAGCATGGAGTCATGTCAGACTCCATATGCGATCGTTGGCTGAATCAACAGGTGTCTTCCTGCTTCCATTAAGGCAATCAAAAACAAACAATAGAAATAACTATAAGTATACATTTTATTCATTGAAGTTATTGCACCAAAGTCTCTACAATCAAGATTAAATGTTCAGAAAAGAAATTCAATCTTTAGGAAATGAGGGGGGAAAGGAGGATAACCCAAACACACCCAAGACAATCAAGATGAATAACTGTGTTCGAACTTATCATGAATCAAGCCAGTCCAGTTTAACATGCCAACATACATTCAGACAAACATTCCCTACGTTGGTACTGTTTACTGTAATTAGTATCAGTTCATTTACAGCCCACTGACCCGGAATGACCTGCTGGATCTGGGTCAACAAGGACAAGTAGCGCCACAGTGGAGACGGGTGGGGCTTAATGTAAGGCCGGCCATCCGTCTGAGAGTGCATTGTCGTGTGTGTCAGTCAGGGGTGGAGGATAGATGTCTGGTCTTGAAGTGCGTTATGTGTCTAGTAGTGTCTGTTGGCAGGTGACAAAAGCTGGTGTGTGTGTGTGTGTGTGTGTGAGAGAGTGTTTATGCGCACGTGTGCAACTCAGTGGCTGTGTGAGCTTACTCCTCATTGTGCTGGACTTCAGAGGCCCAAGCGTCTCCCGCTTCCTCTCGGAGGCAGTGGGTTAAAAATAATGTGGTGTGCACTGAGCGGCGGGGAGCAAGGCGCAGACAGCAAGGAGCCAGAGCGTCACACATACACACAGAGCGCTTCACACCCACAGACACACAATATACAGTCATGGTTCTATGGATTTATTTTTCTTTTATAGGTACGGTATCTCACTTACGGACAGAATATCCTCATAAACGTTAGCATACACAAACAGAAAGAGATGGACATCAGTTTACTCACACTTTATTTGAGTTCTTTTTTTTTCCACAACAGCTAAAAAACTGATTGAATCTCTTTATTTTCACTCAGATTATTGAATATTCTATTCCTGCTTGACATCAAGCTGCAAACCAATAATCGGATGCAATGTGAACCATACATTTATTTCAGATTTGACAGTTTTTTAAGAAAACCTGCCAGCATTCTGCTTTGGCAGTGTTTGATTAGATAACTTTGTAAAAGCAGAGTTCATTTAGGATTAATTGTCGACTGGTTTGAACCAAAAAAATCGGTTGTATTTGATTCCCATGTGGGTTCCAGCTGATCTTCAATCAGCATATTAAGAGACATTGTAAAACACAAGGTGGCAGTGAGATATTGTAACTAAACCTTTGACTTTAGTGTGACATGCAAGTTTGTGCTGACTATCAGAGAATCATGGGAAGAGCAGAATGATGACTCACAGGTAAACGTACTATCGCAGCTTTTCCCATATCTTCCTCGACTACCCCTCCTTTCATTGCGTGAGGAAGCAGTGGCGGCTGCAGTCTTTCTCCGCCCTCTGATAAGACTGACTCCAGCCAGCCTCACGCACCTCCTGTCATCTGTCTAGGCTCCTTATCAGCTGGACTGTGCACAACAGCAGTGTTGACGCTCTAATTAAACCCATGCTTTCTCACTTGTCCCTCTACACACCGTTATCTTGGATCTATAGTTGCGTAAAAGATTTGGAACCGTAAAGGAAATCCTTGATTTCTGTTTTGTAGTATAAGAAAAAAATCAGGATGCCGTTGAATCGATAATGTCATGGCATATAACAGACTTAATATAAATTAATATAAATAAGTGCTTTCTCAGTTATCGGCTGGGTTGCTCAGTTCTTGATAAACTTTTCAATAAAGAACATAGCTGGGAGGGATGGGGGGGGGGTCACTCATGCATTCTTGCTGCAAACTGTTAGAAATACTATTTTAAGGCTAGTCAATAGAATAGTCATTGACTCATGTTTGGATTTAGGATAAGGCATGTTTCCATTAAATATTTTGGATCCAACATTTAGACTGTTAAACCTGATTGCTGCAGTATCAGTTATGTTGTTATGTAGCTCTGATTATTTGAAATTAAGATGCAGTTTCTTCTAATAGGATAAAAACAAAGCCTGAAAAAAGCTTGAAAATCTCAGTAAACGGGATCAAATACGATTATTCACTCAAATGAGTCTTTGGGATTTCAATGAAGAAGCTTGTTTCTATCAGCTGGGGTGAAAGGTCCAACCTACCCAAATCCTAATCATCTCCCCATCTGCCAGTCCCCTCCAGTCTTGCACTAATCATATCACCAGATATAGCAATACTTTACATATTTACATGAACATGATGCATTACTTTATAGAATAAGTCCCTCGACATTAAATCTATTGAATCATCTTTCAAAGTGGAAATGTGATAATATTAAGTTCAATTTACAAGAACTGTCCCCATCTTTCTTTGTAGAAACAAACCCTTGAACTTTTTTTTGAGTGAAAATACATTTAAATGACATTTAAAATGTCACCACATTGCTACATTTAGTATAAAAGTTAAAGTGTTATGGATGTCTAAAACCAAATTTAGATCTTATCTGTGTTTGACCAACAAGAAAATAAGGTAATTCATTTTCTCCTGATGTCCCAGAAGTATCAGTCTGTGTAAGGTTTAACGTCTCTATGAGATATTCAGTGGAATACTTTCTTTTCAACCTTCAATAGGAGAAACTTTAAATATAGTATCATCACATTGAGTGTTGTTGTCTCCATGTCACAAGTGCAGTATGTGTACGCAGTATTTTAAAAAGCTCTTATGTATTATTGGGTTTTTTGCAGGACTCAAAATGTGGACTACGGAGGCTGAAACTTGACAATGAATCGAATGTTTGAATAATGACATTGAGAATCTGGAAAGAAGGAGATCTCATTGGACCAATAAGGATATAAACAGTAGAATTTGGAAATAAGTCAATACAGAAGTTGATCTGCAGATGAAGAACAGGTGTGAAAGGCTGAATGACTGAGGAGCAAAGGGAAAAACCAATTAAACAACAAATGAAATGAAACAAACAGAATCAATAAAAAAAAACTTTACGGCCTCATATACATATATAAAAACAATACCGTTTTGACAACTTGAGTAAATATCCACAAAAGCTGTAAAGTCCATACCACTCAACAACTTTTCTACAGTTTTATCTGGTTCAGGTATTTACAAAGTGGGAGTGTTGTACAGCAAAGCTCTAAAACTTTTTATGTTCCTCTTACTCAGAACAAGCGCCTCGTGTGTGTCAAAGAAGCTTTTTCACACTTTTCTTTGCCCTTATCAGTGCCGCTGACCTACAGCAATTAAATCACCTGTGTAGACAAAATCAATACCCTCAGCACAGTCTAGATTTAACCAACAGGTTATGTCAGGCCAGGCTCTCAAGTAAATAAGAAGAGGCTCTTTTTTTCTGTTCACTGTATCTCTAATAACGCAAGCCTGATAAGGAGACACAGATAAAGGTCCAGAGAGATACTTGAGCAGAGGGTTCCTCACAAAAGGTATACTCATAAATGTTTATAGCTCACCATTAAACTTTGCTTAGATGTTGGATGTATCACTCGCTGATAGCAGAGCCTGTCAGCTGATTTATGGTCATCCCTGAAATTGCCTTAGTGACGCCTGGAAAGGATGACTAACCAACTCAGGTAGGGTCAACAAGCTCAGACAGTCTGATAAGCGAATGCAGACACAAAGACAGAGACAGAGAGGCCTTCGAATGGACAAGAAGAATGAGGGTCACTTCAAGTAAACATGCTAGACATCTCTTCATCTGCCCTGAAGACAAAGGACCAGCTATAAACTACTTTATCTGATGATGCCGTTATTTATTTAAGTTTGATTCAATGAACAAGCAAGTTAATACTTGACATTTTCAAATAATTTGAAAACTGTTTTTTCAATAATGCAACGTTCGCTATCTATGTAAAGTATATTTCAGTATGTTCTTGCAGGCAACAAAGGCACTAATGTGGCATTTATCCAGCATGATATCATTATACAGAGTGTGTCCATCTTTTGCACTTTCTCTCTCCCAGCTGAGATGTCAGACCTCAGCACCATTTGTCTCAATCAGCTGCCACAGTTTCCATTTGGCCTGTACACCCATTCAATATAGAAGCCAGCAGCTTCAGTTCAGACATTAAAACTTGTACACACATGCAAACAGACCCCATGAGTTACACACCAGCACATCTTGCAGCCACACATCCCACCATAATGCCATTTAGAATAATAGCCCTGTGAGCAAATAGCGGTTAACTGTGTTATTGTCTGAATCTGGTTCACCGTGCTTATGCGAGCATCTGTCATCTTTATCAATAGGCAGAGGGTCTGACGTGAATCCAATTTGCTCTCCAAAACCTCTTGTCCCTGTGTCATCTAGATTCATATACAAACACATGCGGTCACAGACAATAATGTCTCAGGTCCGTGTGCTATCCTCTGACCTCAAAGGTACATGTATTTACAGAAATTGACTTATTCTTCTCCCGATTAAAGCACAGCGAATCTTGTCAGAGTGCCCCCAGCTGAACCCTGACCATAAAAACAACACTAATTTTGGTGAGCAGAATTTCGATCGTTTTTTTCTGGGTTGAGTTGATATTGTGCTGCCGTATAGAAAAGTCGGGCCTTCCCCTGACACTGACCTCCTGACCTTCTTGACCTCGGAGGTGGCTTGGACAAAGGAAGCCTTTCCCTTTTAATTCTGCCCAGGGAGCATTATATGGGACCTGACCCTCTGCTCCTCTTAACCTTTTGGACCTCAGGCCTGATGTCCATGATTTAGGGCAAATTTCATTACACGCATTCTCCGGATGAGGCTGTTGGCTAAGAGGATGTGGCAAAGCAACAACTCAGCCTGATTAAAATGTCAGGTAGGGCAGACAGCTGAGATGACACGTTCAAGTCACATGAATGAAAAACACGTGTGGGTTGTTTCTTTTGTTTCAATATTAATGATGCATGTCAGTAAAATGCTACATCACTGTACTAAAAACAGTGTCATTTCATACTGGTAGATCTCAAACTTCTTCAAATTTTCAGAATAAAACAAATACTGTTGTATCTTTTGCAACATTTGAATTAAAATTGTGTTAAATTTGTGATGTAAGCTCTTCTAATTCAAACATCTCTTCCAAGAACTCTACTGTGGAACTTCTAAAGCTCTGAAAAGCACAACAGCAACAGTGTGGAAGATGAAAGATGAAGGAGATGTATAAGAAAGGATAGACTCTTGAGAGCTGCTGCCACAGTAGGCGCCTGGGCCTGTGTGCTGTCTACCTGTCTATTTTCCTAACTGCCATGTTCTTGTCAATGTTGACACCCTGTCAGCCACACCTAGCCAAGGCCCTGTGGGTAGCATGCAGGTGGCTAAGGTGGAGGCATACAAAGCAGGAAGTATGAATGGGACTGACTGAGCTGGGCTCTAATGGAGCCGGCCCTCCAGACACACACAATAGCAGGGCCTGAGGATGGGCCCTGAAACCTGAAGCCTTGGCCTGGTATTTTAAGAGGCCTGAGTGGCTCTGGAGCCAGTTGTCAATCAATAGGCACACACAATCAGGCAAAAACAAGCTTGGTTAAAAAAAACGGAGATGTTGACAGTCGATGGAAAATATTGATAGAAATCCTTTTTTGTTTTCAATGAGTTTTGATGTGTTACACACTCCACTGAATGACACACACATGCTGACTGTATATTGCTTCTTTTTTAAGCCAAGGTTGCTCCTAGTCTCTCTATCACTTTGACTTGTTTATCTATCTCCATTTCACTAAGCTTTTCAGTCAACTTCCCTAAAAAATATTACGGTGGAGGCAGCAAGCTGTTGATCAACCTTGAAAGTAAGAAACCTTCAAACATGTCTGTGCTAAAAGACGGGTAATAATGTATTCACAGTGTGAAAGCTTTCTATGCCGCCATGTCCTTCTTCCTGTTCATCAGTGTTCTGTTCTTCCTGCCCACCAGGTGTCCTCAGTGTGTTCCCCATGAGCGATTAGCTGCAGCTTCATTTTTTTTTCTATATAGTTTGCGGTCATTTTAATGTACTGAGTCCATTATTTAGTGGTAGAAAGTGTTGGGCATCAACTAATGTGGAATGATGTCAAGGAATTTAAAGCTTTTTCACACATCGATTGCAGCTTGATGTAAAAGCAGTGCATCCGTCTGTGCTCACCATCGCCATATAGCCTACTGGACACAGGAAAGCAACACAAAAGTTTATGCTAAAAAAAAGCAGATATGTCCCAATGGATGGCTGCAGTATAAGTTTTAACCCTTTCTAGCATAGGGGAATGCATGAGCCAGAAAACAGCTTTTTGGCTTGTGCATTCATGGCAACAGTTTACTTACACATCAGCCACCATATTGGATTCTAGTGTATAGCTCCGTACGCTGTCACCTACTAGCAATGTATTTGTTTTCTTGTAAAATTGATATTAAAATGTCATAATGTTGTAGCCATCTACATTTGTTTGTGGGGTGAGCTGTCCTACAGTTTTAACGCATCCCCCTTAGAAAATCTTTGCTGTATTTTAAAAACCTACTTTGATCATTTTTTGAGCTATTTTGAATCAATCTCAGTCGTCTTTAAGTTATGATTATGGCATGTTTATTCAAATATAAAAACCTGTGCCATTTTCTAGGAAGTAGAATCTGCATAGTAGCAGTAGCTCATTAGCAAGTCACCTTTGCGGGTGGGGAGGAGCTTGTGGCCCACCCAGTGGGTTTTCTATGTCACAAATCTTTTTTACATGCATTTTAGTGTCTGCTAATGATTCACAGTGATTTGAATGTAGAAATACTCAGAAATGCAACTTTAAGCTTAATTTTCTTAAAGACACCAGTTCACACAAACTTCATGACTTTGTGGTTATTTCTTAAGTATTATGTAATATGAAACATTTTATATCTAAAAAACGTTAGGAAACACTGATTAACAGACTTTTCAATCTGTCTGCGTGAAGATTCAGCTGGCTTCGTCCGGCTTCGGGCTGCAACTCATTAATATTCATTATGCACATTTGCTGGACTCAGATTGGTTAACAAACTTGACTCTCACAGCTCGGTGTGTGTGTTTAATCTGCAGGGGCAGCACAGACACACCGGGCAGGTCCTGGTGTAACATTGTTACATCACTATGTTATAACCAGTTGTTTTCCAGGAGAGCGTGGAACAGCTGCTCAGAGCGCAGGATGCAGGATTACTGAGAAATGTGTGTATTAAGCCAAAAACCACTCTGGGGGTGTAATAAGGAAATAGCATATCACAACATGGTTAAAAGCTCCAAAAAGTTGATTTTGCATGATATAGGACCTTTTAGGTGAAGAAAGCTTTTCCATCTCTACTGTTCTTGGAATGTTTTGCTGGCCTGAAACAGGATTATAGTAAATCAACTACCAAAAAAGCTCACAAGATAAAACATAAATTATCTTAAGCTTAAGTTTTGCCTGAAGTTGCTTTTTTATGTGAGGTTATAGATCCCACTTGAAAAGAAATGGTAGCAAAGTTTACAATAATTGTCAAACTGCAGCTGAACTGAATGTGCAGACTAACTTGATACAGATCACAATATTTTGTCTAGAGCCAGAGACACTTTAGGTGGATGTTTGAGATTAAACACACAAGTCCTGAGTGAAGTGTTGCAACTCTTTCTGGCAATAAGATGCAGATTAGAAGTGACCAGCGGTACCATCAGAGCGCGGTGCCTGCCACGTGTTTGTCAGAGAAACATGCATTCAGACACATCTGCAAGCAGTTGATGGGGCCCTTTCCTGCTGCCCTGTTTCTGAGAGGTCTGGAAGGGTGACACGCCGATGCTGACCTTATTGTGCCCCACCTGTCACTTAACCTTTATGTTAGATGTCAGTTCGCCTGCCAGTGCCATTCAATCGCCCCAACCCTGATTCCAAACATGATGCACAGTTTAAATTTATGACCTCGAACTTGAAGATGTGAAAAGAAACGAAGTGTTGAGTAATTTCAATGGACCCACAAAATCACTAGATTGCTACAGCTTGTTGGGATCTCCTTAATGAATTCAGTTAATAATTTGTTGAATTGTGTCAGATATTGTACAAAAAACAATAGAAACCTTTCTGTTCTTCAACTTCATGTCAAAAATACAGACTTATAAAGATGAATCTGAAATTGAGAAAACACGTCACTCTCACCAGAAGCAGTCTTATTCTTCAGACTTTGAAATGACTCTGGGAAGTGTGATAAACTGTTTCAAAAAGTTTACATTTTCTTTGCCTCTGGAGCCTTAGAAACACAAGCTTGTGCTGTATAAATCTGCCAGGGCTGCACAGTTGAGCATATACAGAGTCTTGATTTACACATTCCAGATGCGAGATTAAACCATGGTAAAACACTGGAGCATCACACACACCCTACACTATTCACTGCCGTTTCCTCTTTGATGGTGATCCCTTTTTGCTTTGGTGGTGAACATTATGATCTCTCTATACCAAACAAACAAAAGAAAAGCACAAAAGAAGTTTATACTGGGAGTTTTGAGGAGGTACATGCCGAGAATGAAACACATCTGTACTGTTTGGGTTGGACACTGTGTTTTTTGAGCTTGTGGGAGTCATTTCCAACTCATGAAAGCAGAAGCATGTGTCAGACTCTGACTATATGAAGATTCCCTATTGGTGTAGCACAAAAAGACATTGTCAATTATGTATTCAGACACTTCTTTCGAGTTTTCTCTAGGGTAAACTTGCACAATAACACTTTCAAACACAAAAGACCTACAGAGAAGAAGAGAAGGCTTGTGTTGAGATGGATGTGTGTTTGTGTGTGAGTGTGTGTATGCATGGGTTTATGTGGCCACACTCTTTCTTCCCTATGGGCTTTGCCAGGGGTGAGTAAACAGTGATCCTATGGTGCTGGGCAGAACAATTCAGTGTCAGAGAAAAGGTCAGCTATTGCTGTGTAGCTCCATCGGGTCAAAGAGAAACATGGAAAGAGACAGAGAGAGCAGGCTAAAGTGGTGAGGGCCCAAAAAATATGTTTCCAATAGACCCTCGTCAGGCTGTGTTAGCATCTGTGTACAACACGTGCACCGCAGGGATCGTGACCCTCCACTTCCCCTTCCCTTGTTCTCCCCAGTGAGCAAAGCAGCCCTGCAAGGTCACCACAGAACTGAATGGGGCATAGGAAGGCACAATACAAACTGACTCCTAGCAAGCACCTTCCCCTAAACAACCCCCTTTCCCCAACCCCCCCTTACTAACACAAATATATGCACACACACACCCTGTGGACATTTTTAGAGAAGAGAATCAGGGGAGGTCCTATCCCATCCCTGGCAGGGTCACTGTCAACCTGCAAAATCACACCAGCACCCGAAGTATCAGGCCAGAGGGAGTTGAGCAAGTGAGCTCAGGTTGCAGCTTACATCTTTGCTTTAGAGGCAGTGCATGTGTGAAGCAGGCTAAAAACTAAAAGCTGAAACAAATCATTTTAGCCATAACTGAGCATTAAATATGCCATTTCTGCTGCACGTTACAGAAGATCATGTGTTAGAGGGGCAATGTCAGAGGTTTTGTCAGTCATGGTCAATGTAAATACAACTAGATGATGTTTTAAAGATGAACCCAACTTTATGTTACCTTCACTTGCACTAACGTGACTTTTGTAGCCATTAAAAGCAGTAACAGAACTCAATGAGCTCGGAGAAGATAAATAGAACTTTACACTGCATTGTCCTTTGGGTTACACATAAAAAAAACTTCATGGAAAGTATAATTGTTGTATCCCAAAGTTTTTGGAGGGTAAATGCTCAAAGCACATACAGTGTGTGGTAATCTGTGTAACGAGTAAGGCTTGGAATCCTTTAGATGTTCTTTAGTTTATTTAAAAAAAAACATAAAGATTAGTAATACAAATTGTTGGGATTGTGTTTACAAGATGAGTAAAAGGAAAGGAGATGGAGGATGTTTATGATTGTTATAATCAGAAAAAAGCAAATAACTCAGGAGAGTCACTGTTTTTTGGGGGGAAATTATTGATTTCATTTTACAAAGTATTCACTTCAGCTACAGTAAACTACCTCTACCTCATCCTAAAAGAATTTGCCACTTATAAGCAAAAAAGTTCACGTTAAATATATGGCCAAAACCAATTTATTCCGCTTCACATGGGGAAAATAATTAGCATTTTTAAACAAGGACTCCCTTATTAATTAGTATGTTTGTTGAGGAAATGAATGGAAGGAAGTCTGATTGAAATATGTGTTTTCCAACTCATGACCACGAAAATAACAGGAAGGGCTGGAGGAGGGGAGGTGGGGAAAAAAGAAAGAGAAAAAAAAAGATTCCTGACTAATTTAAATACAGTCTTATTAGTCTAATGACCAGAGTCTGTGATCACTACTCATCACCATTAATGCCACAACTCTCTCCTGCTTTGATTGCCCAAGGCTTAGCTTTTTCCCCCCTTAGCCCACATTTGGCTGGGGAACCAACGCGTTTTCCCTTCCACTACACATGAAATGTGACATGAGGATGCTAATGTATGTGGAAAAGGGACGGAAAACAGGGATGTGAGACACTCTGCACTCCTCCCTTTGCGATTAATGATATGACGTGCTACACGGAAGCCAAAAACTCCTCTCCTTTTAAAAGCCATCAGCTCTGAGGCATGTTTCTATTAAGAACACTCCTAAATGTTATAATAGGTGGCTCTAACGAGCTTTGGCCTCGCTCTCCTATCTGCCTTCCTCAACAAGCATATTGGCCGCATGCTGATGCTTATCAAAATGATGAATGCAGCATTAAGTTCAAATGAGTTGGAAGATTGGGAAAGGGGGAAAAGTCTTGTTTATCGTTGCATGATTTGGTCTTGTTTTCTGCTTCACATTGCACAAAGACGGCTTGTTATTTTAACTTCATGTTTTCAGATATCACCAATTGTGTAATAAGACTATAATATATGAAAAAGCATTCTATCTCTATGTGAATGCTTTGGGAAACTAAGGGGAAAAAATCCATTTAGTGAAAGAAAGAAAGATGGAGAGAGCAGAGGAATAATGGAACACGGAGATGCTGGGTTCAGAACGCACGATAAGTCTAACTACGACCCCTTACTTCGGTATACATTTGTCTGAGTATTAGCCCTGCTTCGAATACACATGCTGCATTGTCACCTGTGTTTCTATTGATCATAATAACCTAGAATAGTTTCTCCTAGTCTTTATCTTTGGGGCACAGTGACCTGGATCATTTGATGTGCCCATCGTTCAACATACCTGATCCGAAGACCTGAATTACCCCATTAGGTTGACATTAAGTTTTGGAGATGCCAGTTTATACCCATCAATTTAAATAAGGTGTTCTAAAGCAAGAAAAAAAGTAGACCTTAGAACCAGTGTTTGGAAACATGGTCTTCAAATAGTCCCAATAGGCCAGGATCTCTAGTCTTTGGTTATCATGAAGCAGTTTTTTCATAAAGTCAGATTTACTGCTCTGACACTGCTGAATGTAAAACTGATCCTTTATTTTATTATCAGTGAGTGCATTGCAACCAGCATTATAACCCTCATACAGCCCAAATGAAAGACGTTTTTCTGAGGGCAAATCCATAAAGAAAGAAAACCTTGGTTAATGTTATAACAACAAATGATGTGAAATCATTTTAAGCCAATGGAATGAAAGTTATGGTTCACTGATCAATGTCTGCATGTCACCTAGTCACTGATGTCCAACTCATGATAAAACCAAAAAGCAAATGGACATTAGCTAAAAACATGAAAGTCACATGTCTAATGCCCACATCAAGGGGTGTGATTCCATTCCGCCAGACAAAGTGGCACAGCTGGCAGAGAAAAGAGCAAGCAGAAAGCAAGCACCGTGTTAAATGACCCTGGGATGTGAACAACCTTGGTGACAGGGGAAGGCCAGCTCTAATTAACGCTGGACAGCAACATTAGCTGTCAGGGGTTGTTGCATAGGCACCATCCTTAGATTCTCCCTCATGGGTGTCCGAGTCACTCCCCTGCTACTACCCCAATCAAACCCCCTACCATCACCCTAAGGGTGGGTTGTTCACCCCCTATACGCCAGCCTTGACCCAATGCATGATAATGGGGGAGGAGAAGACTGACCCAAACCGTGTCAGTTAAATGCTAGCCTGCTAACACCCCCATCATCACGACTGTCACCTCACTTTACCATTTACTCAATCACTGATTCATAGTTTTTGCAAATTCACAACTTGGTATCATACAGCAAAACCATGGCAAGATATTTTTATATGTTTGAGAATGGTGAGGTGACCATCTTAAATATAAATAGTTAGGCTAAATTTGACTCAGTTTGGGTGTCAGAGCTAAGGACATTACTTCCAAAGTAATGTCCTTAGCATGACTCTCAATCATTTATTGAGTTTAAAATATAGCCTCACACATCATGGGGTAGTATCACAGCAACAGTCTACGTCCTTTTGCACATGTTATATCATTCACACTGCATCAAAGTGCTGAAGAATACATATTCATCTCTGGTTGTTCACAGATTAATTTATCACCCACATCTTATTTGTTTCCCTTAATCACGCCTGGGGGTCAGACCATGAGCTTGGCTGCCCACCAGTGCTGGAGCTGTAATCCTCTTCACACAGCCCTAGTGTTAACGCCGCTGGCCAAGTTCACAGATTTGACTGACTGTGGACTTAATGCTGCTTGCCTTGTTTTCAGCACTTGTCCCTCCAGATTTGCCACCCTGGCTGCACAATTTCCTCCAATTCTAATTATTCATCAGCTCATTATGCCTGTTCTTGGGCGCCTCCCCTAATTAGAGGTGACGCAGGGTTTGGTCCCAGGCTAGCCCCAAGTTAGGGAACCAGTTCAGAACCAGTCTACGGCCTGTGCTTATAAAAGACTGGGTAACTGCCAGCCTCTCCAGATACATGGGGGTTGTGTGAGTGTGTGTGTACGTCTGTCTTGACAGTGTGATGTGATGTGCCTTCACACAGTTTCTTTACTAACACAAAACACACAATAATTACACTTCTATGTCCCATATCTGTTAGCATAACCTCTAGGTTTATAAAGAAGCCCTGAAACAATGGAAAGTCTTTTTATCCATGGTGTTTTGTATTGCCTGTGTAGTGTGACTTTTTGTGTGTTCATGTTAGTGTTATGGATCGTTATGGTGCTGTGAAGCAGAGATTGTGGGGGGGAAGCTGCTGAGAAAAGTGTAGAAGAGCGTGAATTATTAAATCTTTGTGTAGTAATTAACATCAGACCCTTGACACAAATAAAGCCTCTCAAGATGGGAGCGATTGAACTTTATTTGTGTGAGTGCAACACACCAGTTACTGCAACAGCCTGCAGTATAGGTTAAATTTGCATATTCATTGTAAAGCAGGTCACAAACCAGTAACAGATCACCAGGAAATCCATCTCTTCTGTTTCTCTACACCTATGGATTGTATCAGCAACATTGAAAGGGATGAAATCTGAAGATGAAACCAAAGATTTTGTAGTTGCAGCGTTTATGATGCAGGCTTGTAAAAGTCTTTTGGCTGGTAATATAAAATGTTCATCCCTCCATGCAAATTGATTCTCTTCCAGCTGCACAAAGAAGCACAACTTGTACCTTTTTGACACCATGTCTAAGTTTAAAATACATGATAATTTTGATTAAAAGCAAATTCATCGTGACACTCATGCGATGGTCTTCTGCTAGCCCCTCAGGTTACTGTGTGATCCTTGTTGTATTCGTGTTTGTTCATTCATTCTTTGCATGTTATTGGATCTGCTACTACCTTTAAGTGTTATCCTCCATCTTTTTCTCACCTCCCCCCCCCCCCCCCCCCCCCCCCCCACTCCTTCACTTTTCCTCCCCCACCTTGTCAGCCTGTTCTGGCCGGGAGTCAGAGAGGTCACTGAATGGAGAATCTGCTCGTTATACAAGCTGATGTGGGCGAGTAGGTAAGTGTTTGTGGTTACAAAATTGCATGTAACACACCTACATGCAGCAAACTTACACCAGCTCATTATGACATACTTGCATGGAAACGTGCGAGTGTGTTGGTGTTTTCATGCCGTACTGCTGTAGTGCTAATTAAAGCCCTCGGTGTGAGCAAAGAAATATGTAATGCTGACATTTAGTCAAGGGAGATTTGGGGAGATGAGGAGAAATTCTAGCGCTCTGTTTGAGCTGGGCCTGGGGCAAGCTGGCAGACAAAAGGACAGCGGCAGGCAGAGAGGCTGGGATACAGAGCGGCGGAAAGGTCATCTCTGTGAAAAGGCTAACGTGTCAGTGCTTTTGTTCCTGGCCCTCGGAACATATGTTTGGCCCTCCTCCACGACCGCCCCTGCTATCAGGATGAAATCTAACCCCCAGCACCCTAAATGCAAGAACAAAACACACTTACACGGACAGACTGACACACACATACACACACAGTGGTCAGTGGTTATATTACTATACCACAGTTGTTTAGAGTAAATGGATGGAAGTTGGTCTGAAGGTGTTGCCTTACCACTGTCAGTGCCAGAACACCTGTCTGCTTCTGGGCTCAGAAATCAAGATAAGCAAAAGGTGACAAAAGAAGAGAAATGAACAAGTGCGTTAGTGTCAAATTCACTAATGCACAGATTGAAAATTAACTCAATAGACAAATATATTAACAACATTCCAAAAAGGATGGATAAATTGGTCTTTTTTCTACTTTGTAAACTGACACCAGCTGTAGATCTTGTTCAAATCTGACCTCAATGTGCATCATCAATGCACAATTAGAGAGTTTAAACCTGTTTATTAACACCTGGCAGCAGAACGAGTGTCCATATATGACCTTTTCATCCCATTTAAAACAAAATGTTAAATACAGCGTGGAACATTATTAATGAACAACTGCATCTGATTATTAAGATCTATATGATCATGTCATGTCTATATTTCAGGTTTAGTTACTTTGTACATTTTTAAGTTATTAGATCATTCATCAGTTTTTCTATGAGTTCAGAAAAATAAAATTTAAAATATAAATATTTTTTTCCATCTAAATAAAGATTGATATAGTTAGCAAAAGATAAATCAATGCATGTAGAAAGTGTTTGCTCATATTCCACATGCACTAAAGTTTTAGATCTAAATATTCAAGTATAATTATTAAATTGAAACCAAAAAATAGTCTAAAAACACTTTGTTAGTGTATAAACTTGAAAAATTAATTTCACTGTTTTGGCTTTAATTTTTAAGTTGTATCATTCAGATATTTTCTAATTTAAATTGAACTTGATGCCGTTTCTACAGTGTTTTTAAATGACTTGTTGTGAATTGGTGTAATATGTTTAAACTGAACTGAATTCTTTGTCTCAGTCTGCCTGAGTTTCTGCTCCCACTCCACACCAGTTTCTCATTTGTTAATCACATCACCTGCTACATGTCAGTCAATCTTTCCTTCAACACATAGTCCCTGATTTTCAGGTCTTATCTCCTTTTCATTTACTAGTTTTTTCTACTCTTGTATTTTTCTAATCCTCTGGGTTTTTTTAAGATTCAGTTTATTCTATAAAGAACCACTGCTCCCACTTGGGTTCTTCATCCACCTCGAATCATGAGAATATAGTTTTTTTGGGATGTTTCTTTCACATTTCGATCCAGGAGACCTGATGACAAGCCAGGAGGAATGAGTGTCCCACTTAAATGGAGAGGAAAGTGTTTGCCAGCAGGAAGAAGCCTCACCTTAAATCAGAGAACATGTGAGTGATCCAATTTTTTGTGTCCCAAATGGACGATGAAATAAATATACAAAATAAATATACAATAAAAAACAAGAAATAACCTACTGGTTAACAAAGACTCTGTAATTTATGCTTTACTGACTTTAGTCACTATATTTGGGCTTTAAAATTGAAACATTTTTCATATTTACATCGGTCATTATGTCTGAAGGGAGTGAAGCAGGTTGAGCACCTGGATCTGACAAGCTGATGCCAGGTGGTAAATAGTGTGAAGTTACTATCACATTTTGTATATGTAGTGCCTCGTGGTCACAACAAATGTAAAGGGTGAACATCTGTCAGGAACATCTGTTGCCAGCTCCAGTCCACAAGGAACACTCTCCTGCATCTCCCCAATGCACCTGATGTAAAATACTGGTCACAAACAGGCTTTTGGAAAACTTGATGTCTTGCTTTGAAAGTAATTTACCTATTTAAATCAAGTGTGTTGGAACATCTAAAACATGTAAAACAATGTGGGAGGTGATGATTATTAGTCATATTTTATCTGAGCAGATTTTTTTATATGGAAGAACTACAAATTAACAAGAATTTTAGTTTTTTTACATATTTTATCAAAAATAGTTCATTAATTTAAAGTGTGTAAATGTAGCTTTTTAATGATATTGATAGGATCTCGAAATCTTTTTATCGGCCTTCCAAATAGAAACGGTCCTTCAAATACTAAGTTGGGTTTTTTAAACATATAAGTATTACATCGCCGAGCCACCCGCTTCCTCTGCCTTACACTGATAGGCTGTTGCAGTTCTGTAATCACCTCTGTTACCAGCTCAGAGCAGGAAAAATGCATCTCAGGCTTGTGTTGAAGAGATTTTTATACTTGACGCTGCACATTACTGAACCAACTCCATTTTAATTATCCAGCGTTGACCCCTGACTCTTCTTCTGCTTCACCAGCAATCTCTGAAACTAATTCACCTTCCAGCTGATCCAACTTATCAACCAAGAGGTTTGCATTAAGGATGAGAACAACATTTATCAGCTAGTAAAATGGAATTAAAGGTTAAAAGCCACATTTTCTTGGAAAAAGAGACCAGATAAAATAAACCTGCCACTTTACCTCAATCTCTTGTTCTGCCTTAGTGGGATCCATCTTGCTCCTCCACCCCCACCCTCCAGCCTCAGTTTACCCCTTCACACCAATTTCATGTGCCAAGCGTGATGACCTACATTTGCATGAAGTCTCTGTTGGCAGATTGGGCTGGCCGAGAAATCCGTGCACTAATTACTGTCTGGTGGTCAACAAGTACACCTGTCAGAAGAAGTAGGAGGAGGAGAGCCGATGATGCTAGAGTCAAGATTACAGTTTGAGTTTTCATGTCAAGTTGTTGAGCGTGCATCTGTGTGTTTTTCCCAGAAATTTTCGGACACCTTTTGAAGTTAGTTGTAGCTGTAGTCTGTGAGCCTGTCAAAGCAGAACAAGCCCAGACTGCCGAATCAAGATCAAGACCAAAGATTTTAGTCATGATTCATTCACAACACAAATTTTGTCTGCGATTGCCAAAATCGCACCCTGTGAACCAGCTTTATGCAGTCTAAGACTTCACCTATGGCGCCTTCTTGCTCCTTTTTAAAAAAAAAATCAAAGTGCTGAAATAAAAATGATGCCAGGAAAGGGATAAATAAATAAATGATGGTGTGGAAACAGAGTGGAAATGCAAGTGGCAGCAGAGGATGCAGAAGGGGACAACGAGGGAAGAGAAAGACAGTGATAAGACAACAGGAACTCTAGTGATAGGCCTCCTTTCACGGTCTCAGTGGACCTTAGAAATGAGCCTGAGAGGAGGTAGGGAGCCGACATGGCAGCCTTTCAACCCGCATCAGGCTGTCGCCGACTGCCTTTCTCACCCTAGAGAGTACAGCGTGCTATCTGTGAAGGGGAACAAATTCATAAAAGCTATTATTGCACAGATGGTTTGTGCACTTTTCAGCTCATAAGCTGTCAGAACTCAGTGTTTGGTGGAAAAAAACTAGAGAAAACGAGGGTCTTCAATCTTTATAATCCAAATATCAAAGTTCTTATCCATCATGAGCTCACCTCAAAACGGACAGCTTATGTGATAATTTGTTTATGATTGTGTTCATAGTGTTTTTGCTTGATGTGACCAAAAGCGTGTGCATACAAACCTTTCAGAGTATGTTGCAACCCAAAGAAGCCGTCTCACAATCAGGGCGTGAAATGCTAAAGAGCTCCCAGCCAACATGTCTGCATGGTGTTTTCTCTCCACCACTGTTCATTTGACATTTAGTAAATCATTACTGCAGTGATGGCCTCAGGGAACACACACACACACACCATGCATGGACACAAGCACACGCATATACACCCTTGATGATAACTGTTTATTAACAAGTTAGGTGACCTGATTTCATTTTGTTGCCAAAATTGTGGCATCAGAGGTGTGTGGTAAAGTCCCCTGAAGCAGCCTGGCATTTCATACATCTGATTGTCAGAACCTTTGTGCAGACAAAACTTTGATTGTTCTTTTAAATAAATGCATTTCTCTTGATTTCTTAAAACTTTTGGAGAGTCCTGGCATCGCACCAGCTATGCATCTAAAATAATGTCCACAAAAGATGTAAATAAAGTTTGAAATATTTGATCTTTTTCTGCACACATTGTGTGGGTCTTATGTCCCTGTGAGGCTTTCACACATTACAGACACGTGCTAAACTTCCTCCAAGCTTTCTCTAATCATTGCCAGGTCAGGGGGGGTGAAAGATGATAAAAACCCAAGTGATATAATAGCCACAGATCTGTCTTTTTCTCTCTCTTCTCTCATCCACGTTCTGTCAACAGCTTGATGGCTTGAGAACCTTTTTTTATGTGTTTGCACATCACTAAGAAATCTCCACCATTTGAAAATCCTACTTAAATCTACCTATAAGACTGTAGTTTGAATGCTGATACCATTTTTTTCCCTCCTCATACAACTAAATGTAGTGTCCTGCAGAGTTTTCATGCTGTTGCTAGGCTCTACTGTCAATTTATCAGCAGTGCTCTCTTAATTGCTGCAATACAGATCACCACCCTCTTAATTAATGCAAATGGAGCAAGGAAGCTTTGATTCTTGCAGATAATCTTTTTTGTCTTTGTCATTACATTGTTTTATCGAAGTGCTTTAAACCCATTGTCTGTCTGTATGATTGGCTAATAAAGAGCTCCTAATGTCTTGTCTTGCACTCACGGCGCACATCCTCCTTTTAATCCATAAGCTCTTAAGGCGTCCATAACTGCCTTGTTCACGTCAGGCCAAGAGAGAAACCAGTAAAGGGCACTAAAGCAACCTTTACGGTCCATACACATTCACACACACTTAATATCAAGAAGCGAAGGGTTGAGAATTGACTGTGTATAGATGAGAGCAATACCCGCAATCAAATGAAGATGAAACTCAGAAGTGAGACATTTTAAAGCTGGCCTTGAGAGCCTTGAGTGGGCCGAGACGTGGAATCAATAAAATAAGAAAACATAATATATTTTCCATTCGCGTATTTGACTTGAGGAGCAAAATACACTTAGAAAATACAATAAGGCGTATAAATTATAGAAATATGAAAATGGCTCTTCACTTCTCTCTTGTCACCAAAATACTTAAAAAAAAAAAAAAAGACAAGCTGTGTGAGTTATTTTCTTCATGCCTTTTTTTTTTTTTTTGCCTTGCAGCATTTTAAGAGATGAACTTAAATGTTGTAATCAAAGATGGAATATATTCACTTCTTCCATATTTTACCTTAATGCCTTAAAAAATAAAGAAATAAAAAAAAAATGCCTGCCCCAACACCTCATCATCACTTTGGCTCAGAGGAAAGACCCTGAGCTGTAGATGAACATTCCCTTGTCTTCTCAGTGATGGTGAACTGGAATATTTTGAGTGGGTTGAATTGTCCTCTCTGACACACAAGGGTTATCTGGACTAGATAAAGAGACAGAGGGCGGTGTCCGTGTTTGAGCCCCAGAGGCAGGATGGAGAAACACGCCGAGGTGGGGACTCAAGAAGGGAGACATTATGACTCTCACATGGCGGACCTATTGCGGTCACCCTCAGGGTATGGGGCTATATGACTGTGTGTGTTGTTTGAGAGTGGGAAGGGGTGTGTTTGGCCGTCTCCAACGTGGTGGAAGTAACATGGGAAAAGAGGACTTTGCAAATGGACAGAAACAGAGGAGGGGTCAGGGTGAAGGAAGAAAAAAATGAGGAAAAAAATTGGAAGAGTGGGTCATTAGGATTATTGGGAAGGGCAGGGGCTGAGATACCGTCAGTGCCTCGAGCTTTTGGTCATTTTCTCAACACAGATGACAAATTAGAGTGGAGGAAAAACTGTGCAGTGGAAGACAATGTCTGATGATCATTAACCGTGTTTGACATCATGTATTTGCTCTAAAATCACCTTTAAGGGTAAAGTAATGAGAAAATGTTGATTCAAACTCAGATCACTCAGATCTCAACCGAACTAAAACTTTTCAGCTAAATGTTTGATTCTATGAGCATCATGTTGTTGTTGCCTTCAGCCACAGCTGGTTGGATTGGAACAACATACAGTAGCTACTATACAGTTGTTTGTACATCCAATCAGATGTATGTGGAAATCCCCTGACTTTTCCTTCAGCATCATGTGGTTGATAGTTGGATACTTTTGCAATATATCAATGAAATTATTCTTGTGGTGATCAGTTTGTTACTTCGCATTCCCGAAAATCTTCTTTTCAGTTAGTGATCAGGTCAAATTTACAACTTCTGCAGTTCTTTTATTGCCAAAATATTTCAAATAATCTAAACATTCTGCTTAGTACCTGCATTATGATAAGAATCGAATGTAAAACACCCATTTTAAATTCCAAAATTCATACATAAGGCATTAGCATTAGCACTGATGCTAAAGCTAACCGTTATAGTTGATACTGTTCCCAGATGCAGCAGATCGCTCCTCTAAATCAATCAGCAGTTCAACTTCAGCCTCAAGGGACAGTTGACTTCCCATCTGGGGATCGATGGCTGTCTGTCATGCATGCTTTTGTCAACAGTTACGTGTCCATGCATGTTGTGATCATGTTGTGTGCATGTGCTTATACCAGAATTTGGTTTTATACGCTGTATTGTGCAGAACTGTGTGGCACACGGTCCAATCATACGTTCATCTTTACAATTTCACAGCAGACTGCAAACAATGTGACCTTTGACATGCCCCATGCTGAGCTGCAACAGTCCCTCTTGTTACATTTCAATGGGTCAGGAGTTCACTGTGTATTCATCATTGTCCTGAGGGGCTTAAGGCGGATTCAAAAAGGCTACAGAAGAAGAGAAGCCGGACTGTTGTCACAAACAGCCAGAATTGTCACGTTATGAAACATTTTGATTTCTGTGTGAGTTTTCTTAAGAAATTTATTTCAAATATTCATTTTGTACCTAATTTCCTCAGAAATCCCATAAATGCATTTGCACTATTATACATAAATCAGCAAAACAGCAAAATATAGCTGCAATCAAATAAAATTAATCGTTAAAGCAGAAACTGTTCTTTAAAAAAAATCACATGAGGAATAAAATATTTCAAAAGCCCATAATCCTGAAAAATGTTAAATTATGTATTAAGGAAAACTGCACAGAGCATTGTTGTGATTTTTTTTATATACAATCCAGTTTATAAGATTTCTCTAATCCACTCAAATAAAATCCTTTGTAATTTCAAGAGTACAGGTTGGCTGCATTACTTTTCCAAATGAAATGAAATAAAGCGGGTTAAGATATTCACAGAGACAATTTTTCTTTAAAAAAGAACAGCTTTATTCCGTCACAAAATGGGCAGCGTCATGAAATCCTAGTAAGACGTAATGTAGGCCGAAACATGAGGGAATTTCTGTCATACAAGTTCTTGCAAAACCCTTTTTTACAGTGTACAGTATTCTTTTCAACTTTTCTTGTTGAGTGTACATATCATTTTACCTAAAGAGGGTATTTTTTTCTATTGTTTTGTCAATAACCAAGTCAATATGGACTCTAACCAGGGGAAATAAAGTGAATAACTGCAGCAAATTGACTACAGCTGGGAATCAGCCATGGTGTACAAACCTCAGTGATCTGCATACAACTGAAAGACATTACCTCCCGTAACCCCTGCCGGAAACGGGCATATGTGCAACCACACTTTTTTTTTTTCACCCTAACATGTGCTCAGGCACAACATAAACACAGAGTGCATGTGCAATTACATACATATGAAGGGACACAGAGACTCCCATACAGAGAGGCTTATGAAGAAGACACACCATTGCTGTATTAATTTTTCATAACATCATACTCAATACAAAATGCAATAAGTGTTTCTTGTAAGATGACTCCCAGGCACTTATAGCACTTGAGTATGTAGCAAGGTTCCCCTCAGAGATCCAGTCTCCATGTTTTTCTGATTTCATGGCAGGATGAAATCTGATATGCAGAATATGTGGGATATTCCATACAAACAGTGGAATCTGACACCACAGAAAATGCCTCTGTTTTCTCCGAGTCTTTTCACTCAGAACACAAAAAAATTAATTATAAGATACAACATCGAATTAACAATAAGTAACTGAGAAAATCAGCAGCTCTTTTAAAAATAAAATCCCCAGAAATATCAGATTTTTAGATAGTTATCTTTCTTTATTATTAGTGAGGTGAAGTATAGACTTACAAATGTGTGACAAGTGATCTAAAATGATGTTATTGGAGGGTGACGGTGATATCCCATCATGCTTTGTTTTCTTATTGTTCCTGTGAAAGTTTAATGAGGCTCAGCTCATATTACTGTTATGGAGAATTCAGGTCTTGTAAACTTACTTGTTGAAGAGGTGCAGATCATTTCTGAAGAACAGACTGAAGCTTCTTGGTCGATGTGGCGCAGCATGTAGACCTATCAAACAACCAGGTTTTAATGTTTCACTGTGGGTTTTCAGTTTTGATAATACAGATCTAAACTTTAGAGTACTCCATTAACTGAATACACCTGTATACCTGTCTCTCTTATCTGCTCATGGCTAACCTGCATTACAGCATCTTCTGAGACTATGAACCAGATGGGGTTTGATATTAATTATTCTGTTTGATACTCCAGCATAAAAGTTGCAGGTTCAACACCTGCCTTTCTGTGTGGATTTTGCATGTTTTTCCAGTGCATGCTTTGTTGTCGTCTTCCCACAGACTGTAAACATGTCAGGTCAAATGGCATTGTGTCAATTGAAAAAAAAAAGTTGATAGGTTTTAATGCTATCTCTCAGCAATATGGATTTTGTCAAAGACTAGTTATTTATTTGATTATCTAATGGCAAAGCATTTCATTAGAAAAAAAACTGGGATTTTCCATTTGAAAGTAGCTGGAACCTTCTCAGTCTCATTTATATTTGATAGTGAACAACAGAACTCATATCTGTCCAGAGATGCTCAACTTGGTTCAAATCCAGACTCTCTTATATATATATATATATATAGACCAGGTTTCCTTCATATACTGTTGTAGATAATGAGCAAAAATTCAATTTATGTGTTTAAAAAATCCCTCACAGATCATCGCAATCCTAAAGAGATGAGGATAGATATAATTCGTGTTTTCACTATCCATTTAAACAGTAGGATTTAAATTCTACACAGCAGGATTTCATTTCACAGCACATCAGCTTACTTTGATCTCTTTGTGTAGATACACGCAGCTTTAATATCCTTATAAATTACACTGACCTCCAGGTGATTGACATCAACAAACACCCATTAACATTTTTTTTTTTCCCAGGACTTATTTTTTCAATTTGTGTGGTTAATCCGACATATTAACTTTGACATAATTTAGCTTAAAGTAACATGATTCCTGCTCCAAATGCTGAAGTAGGAACACTGTATGATCAGGATTACAAATGAGTAGCAGGATTTAAACAATCGCTCTAAAGTAATTCAGATGGATGGAACTAATAAAAAATCGGGGCAAAAATTTCAAATCGTACTGTTCAAACTCAAAGCACCTTAACTACAGTTTTAACTGTTTGATTTAAGCTGTTGATGAATGCAAGATAACTTTTTCTATTTGCTACATTAAAAACAACCCAAATATGTTAGTTTTAAAGAGAAGTTCTGTTGAACTTGATTTCCACCCAAGAGTGCAACATTTTTATTTCAAGCTGCTTCTCTTTACAATTAGCTTTCAAGTTAATTGGCAATGTTAAGGAATCTAAGCAATCTTGGGATTTGCACAAGTCAGCTGTATGTTTGGGAAGGCCTTGAGAGAGGGGGAAAAAAGGACATTGACATGCAAATGATTGTCTTGAACTTTATTGAGCGGGTACATTTAAGTTAATTTGCCTTTGGGAGTGGCTAATGGAAGTAGGCTTCTCCAGTAACTCTTAAGGAGTCAATCCACCTGATTTAGAGGAAGCAAGTGCATAGATCTCTTGATTGACAGAGCTGTTACTCTCTGTGTGACATAACTGATGGACAGAGCGGAGAGATGTGGGACAGAAGGTTTTGACCAGGTCCGGTTTCTGCAGCGTGTCGGGACACGTGAACTGTAGATTCCAGATGTTTTAGCATTATTCTGGTAGGAGAAGCAGCCTGGTGTTGTTTTTAATACCTTCAGGGTGAGTCATAAATGTTGCACGGGGACTTTATGAAAAATGCAGAACATACATCCCGTTAGCTAAAACAGAGCACTCAGGCACCCCAGGGAACCAAAGATGTTATGCAGTTACAGTCATAATAAGATGAGGGTTTTCTTGCATTTCAATTGAAGCAGCTGTTAAACCGAAACAACTTGTTGTTTAAATGAACCTGAATAGAGCTTGTGAAGCCATGTTTGTTAGCACGTGTAGCATTGTTGTAGGTAAAACTCATCAATGTTGCATCATTGTTAATGAATTACCAGAATCTGATGATATCCATTAAAAACTATTTAGATCATTTGGCTACAAGCTGCATTTTTCTCTTTACAGTGAAGTCAGGATTTCATCACAGTTTGGCATTCTATGACAATGTATGTGAGCACCATTTTTTTTTTCAAATGTGCTTGTGTGTGTGAGTGAGTGCTTGTTTGCCCTTTTATAGATGTGTGTGAAGGACCCAGCAGAGGAGCTAAAAGTAAAGCGTCAAGCCATAATTGGGTTACAGGGACCAGTGATGGATTAAAGCACGGCTTGGGAGACGCTGCAGCAACATTAGGGTGTCTGAGATGTCAGGGGCAGAGCGCTCTCATTAATCGCCTCGGCCCTTACATTACTGCATTAGTTGTATTAGCAGCTAGGAGTCGGCAAGCACTTTCAGATTTCTCGCCGATGCAGGCCGCACGCCTTCCTTTCCGTTCTGGTTACTAGGCTGAAGTGGGCATGAGCTCTCTCTTTCTCTAGAGAGATGGCGAGACTGAAGTCCAATTCATTTTCATGAAATGCTTTTTATGTTTACAACCTTTTTTTTTCAGTAATATCTAACATATATAACCACTTAACTGAGCATTCGTCATGATTTAGTATGAGAAACTCTGAAAGAGAGTTTAAAGTTTCTGTTGAGAGTGGTTGGGTAATTTAAACTAAGTGAACACACACACTCGTGCTCCCCAATCATTCTTCCCACTTCTCAATATACTAATAGTCCTCCTGTGTGAAAATTGATTTTTAGGAGTCTGCCGCCTGACCCGAGTCCCCGCCGCCACCAACACAATCTCAGTCCACTTTTTCTTTTTTCAATTCCATCCATCTTCTTTGCAGTACATATATTTACACTATAGCTGTTATTAATAAACTGAAATTGATTTGGCAGTGTATTATAACATGAGCGAGCAGTCAGGGTGGTGTGTGGTAGAAAAATGCACGGGCAGATTGTTTGGAGAAGAATGAGTGGGACAGAAACCCTGATGGAATCAAAGCTGAAGACTGAGCTTCATCATGCACCACCACCCCCCCCCAAACAAAACCCCCTCCTCACTGTCCTCCACAAGCTATAGAACATAACTTAATCACAGATTATGTGTCTCGGACAGCCATGAAGCTGCTCATGCCCCAAGCAAAACCCACGTGGTTAATGAGAGCAGACTTTCGGATTGTGTCAATAATCTCTGACACCTAATCTCTGATTAAATTTGAAATCCAGCGCGTCACATTACAGCAGAACAAATTAAAGGAAGAGACAATGCATGGACATAATGCTGAAAGGAAATCTATTAATTTAATCCATAACTCCAGGGGTTGCAGTTGCTTAAAACAGACAATATTTACCCCAGATAAAGCCAATTGTCTGCTAAACCAGTGAACAGGAGAATATTATGCACGGGCAAGAAGAACATTTGATTATCCTTGTTCAGTTGGGTCATGGCAAAACACTCCTAAAAAAGCCTAAAATAAAGATGTTGGATCATATCTGATAAAATGTATAAGATAATGTGAAAAAAAAACCTTTTTTTCAAGTATATTTTAAAAAATATGATTCTGTGCATGCTGTTTAAACTTTTACTTTTTACTTTTTTTCTTTTACTTTTGATCATTATATTTGTAATTCAACTTCCTTCACTAGTCCCTTATTAGTCAAGAACCCTAAATACCTTGCAGAATCTCAGTTGAGGTTGTTTTTAACAGTTTGTCTTAAACGCAACATCTTAGGTTGATGTTTTCGTTTTTTTTTTAACAGCAACTACAACAACAACCTTAGTCCATATTGTTGGTCACTTTAAATCACCTTAATCTCCAAAAGACCCAAATAAATGTTGTCATCAGTGTGTTTGCACCTGTTTGCGTACAGACAATGAATGTCCTGGAGATTAGATGTGGTTGTGGTTGTATGGGCTGACTTGGTTTATTAAGCATATTGCAGTAAAGTGATAAAACAACAAAAAGTATTCTGAGAGCTCGACTTTGAAGGGTGTGTGAAATGCACAGCACTAGTGACAACAGACATCCTTGTTTATGTGCCAAAATGTCACTGATTGAACTTTTAGGCCTATGGGAGCTAAACTGTAAATCAGTATATCTATAGCTTAGAGATTGAAGCACATCACCAAAAACCATTTGAACTTTAATGGTGGGGCCACAGGCCATGTCATATTACCCTGGAACCCTTTAATAAAAAAAATGGCAATTCCAAAAAGATGTGATGTTGTGTAAAATACATAAAACTATATTACAATGTTTTCAAACTTCATAAAAGCAAACTTTATTCCCAGTAAAACTTAAAGAGGCCCTTCCATTAAAAACAGTTTTTCTGAGGTTTCTGTTGAAAGTTTTAGCTCCACAGGTGTTCTTACCTTCATAGTGGGTGTGAAAACAGGTCAACAACTTCTCTTTCAGTTTTTATCTCTCAAACTACCCAGGTGGTGATAACACCCGAGTCCGAACGACCTGTATCTGTTTCGTCACAACTCCTTTGTTCATTAGTATTCGGCAGCTCCAGCAGTTGAAACCACGCCTAGCATGCTGCTCGCTAAAAGCTGTTAGCATAAGACGTAGCAAACAGGAAGACACAACGTCTGACGTTGCCATGCGCAATGGGGCAGGAAACAGTATACCTTGCTCTCATAGGCTAGTTTGTTAGCCAATCTGAGTCCAGCAAATTCGAATAATGAATATTAATGAGTGGCTGCCGAGGCCTGACAGAACCAGCCGAATTTTGACGCAGATAGATTGAAATGTCTGTTAATCAGTGTTCCCTAATGTTTTTTAGATTTAAAATGTTTCATATTACAGTTTAATACTTAAGAAAAACCCACAAAGTCATGAAATCTTTGTGAAATGGCCTCTTCAAACAACACGCCAGACGCTGAAACAGATATTTTATGATTTCATGGAAAATATTAGCTCACATTAAACTTGCTGGCAGCAACACATCCCAAAAAGGTTGGAAGCAAAGCAACAAAAGGCTTGAAAAGCAAAGGGCTCAATTATAAAAACAACTTGAGGAAAATTTGACAACTGAGTAGATTAACTGACAACATTTCACTAACACGACTGAGCGTTTTGGATGTGAAGACAAACTACATCCATTGAATTGAGAAACAACATGAGAAAAATATTCCTCAATGAATAATTGTGGGCACAGTAAATATAAGAAAATCAAAAGGTTTAGTGAATCAAGAGGAGTCCCTGTATGCATGGAACAAGGTCAAAGGTCAAAACTGGGATTTGATGGGCCCTGAAGTAATACTGCATTACAAACAGACTAGATTCTCTACTGGACATCACTGCATGGGCTCAAGAACTCTTTCAGACATTACAGTCTGTCATCACAGTTCACACTGTGGTCCACAAACTCCAGTTAAAGATGAATCATGTAAAGAGGAATCCAGATGTGAACATGATCCAGACTCACGGGTGTCTTCTGGTGTTTCTGGATCATGGATCAAAGATCATTTGAAACGGTCTGCGAATAAGTGGAAAATTGTTCCGAGGGTCAAATTTGTTCCAAATTTGAAATTATTTTGGGAAAACATGGATGCTATGCCCTGCAGACTAAAGAGAAGATGGACCATTCAGCTTGTTATCAGTGGACAGTTAAAAAACTCTTATGGAGTGATATTACTGTCTATAGCGTGAGCAGTTTACACATCTGGAAATGCTCCATCAGTGCTGAAAAGTATAGAGGTTTTGGAGCAATGCCTCTTTCAGGGAAGGTCCTGCATGTTTCAGCAAGACAAACCACGTACTGCATCCATCACAGGAGAAGAGTCCACATGCTGAACTGACCTGTCTGCAGTCTAGATCTTTACCAATAGAAAACACAAGAAATCTGGCTTTAAAAGCACGTTGAGCCACCAGAATCCTGCATCAGACAAGAATGTGACAACATTCCTCCCCAAAAGCAGTAGCTGGTCTCCTTACTTCCCAGATGTTTACGTGCAGATGTTTAAACAAGAGTGAAAGCCACATAATGGTAAACATCACCCATGTCTTATCAATGAATTACATAGATCAACCCTTAGATATTGCAATAAGGGTTATTAAAAGTATTTCTTAAAAAAAAGAGCTGAAAAGTACAATAAAGAATTAACTAACATCTAATCTGTGCTGTCTGAGAGGGAGCTGGAACAGCACATCATATCCGTTTCTCATGAAAGAATGAATGGTAAGGAACCGAGGGCAGCATGTGCAAGGAGATGGGCAGAGGAAGAACTGTTATAAGATCACAATGGCATTGACTACAATTTCCCATGTGAGTGCTTGGGTACCTGATCTCTGCAAAGAAACACTGGACCCCCTTCCTTTTGTTCCTCACATACAAATGTATCAGGACTACACACACACATACACACGTACAGGTATCCTTTTGACTTGTGAGCGTCTCTGTTCACATGGAAGGGGTTGTCCTCATGCCCCAGGATGAGGTATTGGCTTTCCCCGGAGGGAGAGTTCTAATTAGGTAATTGACTGATGTATAAAGCAGGTGCATGTATCCGTTACAGCCGGCTCGACCTGTTCATTATTAAACAGTGACCCTCTCCACCACTCGTGCCAAAGCCTTGGGTGCAGAGGAGAAAGTGGCCAGGAAGAGCTTTTACAGGGATCAGCGTCCTCATAATTACACTTGCTGGTTACCTGAGTCTTACCTCTTTACTGTTGCATACTGAACAGGAGAAACCGTGATCCTTTTCCCACAGATTGACTGAATATCTTGCTACAATGCTGCTATTAAAAAAGACTTTACAAAAAGTCATCCAAGAAAAAAAGAAACAAGGGGATCAATGTGATTGTATACAGAGCAAAATATGATCACTGAATTACAGGAAATAGCTTCATATGACAGGTCATAAAACTTCTTATACTCACACATTTGTACATTGACAGGCAAATGAAACTTGAGATACAGTAGGCCAGAAAGGAGTGGGAAGATCTGCCAAGGGCCAGCAGGCAGCACTTCATTCTGACACTTTGACATCAGCATGACATCAGTAAAATATATAAAGTATTGGGTTGCCGTTAGGCCTGTAGGCCAGTTTACTCACATCAGGGGGTCAACGATCAAGATATGGATTGATAGCGGAGACAGGAATTGATTGAAGGAGTGTGTGTGCACGGTTTGTGTGTGGACGCTTGTGACAGCAGTTTCCAAACCTGCGCTGGTTGGAGGATTTTACTTTGGCAAGTTATGCATTTTCTGCATTGTAAATAGATGTTCCCCTAAATCAGATGTAAATATGTTTTGACTGACATCTGGCAACTTGTTTCAAAAGATTGATATTGACATATTTTGACACATTTTGTAAGTATGTGATTTAAATATGTTGTGTATGGTCTTTTATCTTGTTTCAAAGTTCGTGATATGAGCAGTAAGCCTTTAAAATCTGTCTTTCCCTGCATCTTAATGCCGGGCATACACCGACGGTTTTCCACAGTTCCAGACTAAAGACTGGCAGTCTTTAGAAATCTTGCTGGAGTCTCGGCATGCTCCCGTCGTCTTGATCGTTAAATTTAAGTTGATAATCTGCAGTTGGCGACGTGATATATGCCAGTATTTCTCTAGTTTTCTATATCAAAAATGTTTGATATCATCGCAGGTCCTACTGTAGACATATGTACATAAAACAACCAATAAAGCTGTTCTCACAAAAGCGGAAGCAGGAAGCCATCGCTCATAACAAAACAAACATGTCTACTGATTTTAAGCGCATACCAGCCATGTCGATAGCTTCGGCAATATCAGTCCACTTCTTTTCTTTTTACACTCTGTCGTAGAGTGAATGTCAGTTTTCATCAAAAAGACATGTCTGCTCTGCCCAACTCAACAAAGCACTCTTCTTTCTCCAATGTCCATTTTCACCTATTTGGCGCTTGTGGCGTTTCATGCTAACATGCTAACTCTACCACTCTATTGAATGGCATAACAATGAGACTAAAAAATGTTAACCCTCGTCTTTAGATGTAAGCTGATAATCTTAGAGTCGTACAGAAAGCATAAGAAACCACTTCATGTTGAAAGTAAATGTTTTACAACATTTCTGATGATTCCTCTGTTTCCTTGTTCGGAGTACATCAAATTTTAAACAGATATTAGTGGCCATATTAGAAGCAAGATTGGAAAGAAAATCAGTCGTCATACATTTCTTCTTTTCATTGCACAATGATTGGTTTGATTTTTAAATCCCATTGAATGTTTATTTTCATACAATCCTCAATCTGATTTAGTTCAATCTAATCTCATCTGTGGTGCTTACTGTGGGGGGGGGAGGGCACTCTCTCGGACATCCACCCACACTAACACAACCACCTCTCCCAGCTTCCAAAAAACAGAGTTCAAATTTCCTTTCCTTCTTGCATTTTTTTTTTTTTTTTGTGGCTTTTTTAATTAATGCTTCATAATCATAATAAAATCATATTTTCTTGGATTTCTTTTGAATCAGTGCTGAATAAAGTGAAAATAGTGTCAGCATTTGTGCAGCTGAACATTATTCCTCTCAGATACCCGGCTCTATAAACTGATCATTTTCAGCCTCATTTACAGTAATCCACAGTTATTCTCTTTTTCATTTGTGTTCGAGTGGATTTTCATAGTCACTGTTCACTCCAGTATCTACAGCTGGTGACTGGTGAAGCACACGTAGCTTGTGATTTCCTGATCCAATCAAACATGTTCATCAGTTATAAGATGTAGTTCATGTGACAGATGCAGCCACTCGACCGCAGGGCCGATCAACCCGTAATCCAGTCAAGACTGTCTGGAGATTTGTCTGATCAAAGTTAAAAACCCTCTTGTAATTTTATAGGGATAGCCTTCTAGTCTTCTGGTCTTTAAAAGACTTTTTTTCAGCTGTTAACTTTCCACATTCATGTGCTTCAAAGGGTTTATACATTTTGTCTTCTGCCCAAGTCGGCCAATGTTTGTAAATCAACTGCTCAAGCCCCCCGAAAATGACGTGTGAATAATACGTGTTTGTTTCTGCTGCAGGCAAAAGAGCTGAGGTCAAATTTTAGGATTATCAGCTGAATGAAATGTGCTAAATTTATCCTTTAACCAATGATTGTGAGACAGCAGTGAAGATTTTAATCATATAAGTTGCATTTGACTGTGTAAAACACAGTTAAACCTAACAAGCTGCTTTTAGCTCCAGCCAACAGGAGATCCTGAAACACGGCACAAACTCTGTTACCGTCACACAAACAGTTAAAAATTATTTTTAAAAAGGGGGATTTAAAGGAAAACAAAACATTTAAAGAAACATTTAAGGTAGAATGGCATTTTTCTTGAGTGTGTGATATTATTGGCCTCCAGTGCTACATTTTTGGAACAGTTTGTTTTTATTCTGGTGTTTCATGATGCAGCAATAAGCTGGTAAATGATGTAAAATATTTAAATTCTTGCAATCCAAAAACAAAATAATTCTAAACATTTGAAATGAGCCGTTTACCACCTTTTGACATTTAAGACATTTCACATTGTTTTTTATTCTACTTTTCTTTGGTTTGGATCTGGTCGCCTCACTGAAGTTACATGTTGTTTCTTCTCTGTTCATCAACATTTCTGAGCAATCTGAATGATCAAATGTTTACGTGGCTGAAAGAAAAGGTGATATTTTGGGTTTTCTGATTATTTAAAAGAGCACAATGTCATCCCTTCCTACTAATCTGGTGGCAAAGCCTTTGCCATCTTTTAGTTTTAGTTATGTCACCACTAACACGAGAGCTGGTGAATTCCTTTCCTTGGTGTCATAAAACCATCATTGTTCTTTTACTGAATGAAATGAGTCATCAAGTGAACCGATGACTCATTCTGCTTCTTGATGGTATTTCGTTTGAAGTGTGAAAGAAGTTATATGTAATTGTACCCTGTCTTGCACAAATGTTATGTCAACTGTTTTTTCCTTCTGCATTTTTCTGGCTCTAATCACTAGTAGATGGTAGCTCACGCAATAGCGGCTCCTTTTAATCTCATTCTAAAGAACATATTTTTCCTTGTAGGAATCACATGTTTTTTTTTTTTTTTTTTTTTTTTTTTTGCATTTCCATCAATAAAAATAAAGCCTGTGGGAGTTTTAATGGTTGGTCATATTTAAAAACAGTTTTGAAGTGCAACCATTTTATTAACAGGAAACCTACCTGGAGCAACACAAATAAGCAGTATTAAAGTATTTTTTAATTAATTAACTTATCTAGTTTCTTGTTGCAGAGCAGGTCAGAAGCATGAACGCTAATATCCGTTGTGGAGTTCAGCACACAGTTTTGGGTAAAAAAAATGAAACAAACAGTTTTAAATATGCATTGATAAAAGAGCGCCTATTTTCTTGTCATACAAATTAATGCAAATATAATATAAAAGCATATAAAGGTTGTTCTAAAATCCAGTCATGGTAATTCCAGTTTAATTTCCAAAATATTTTAGAATGCAGAACTTGTTCTTATACAGTTTTTTCATCTGGTGTTGCACACCTGTTGGTGCTTGATGCAGCAACTTTTAGGCCTATTTTTTTGGAGCTTTTCTTTTTTTCTGGTGGTATAAAGGATGAAAGCAAACAACCGAAGGACAAAACCCAACAGATCAATCTGTGCAGCTAAATTGGTCACTTTTCTTCACAAATTTTGAAATTTCAGAGCAACAGGGCCCGATGCAAAGAATACAGTGTCTGTGCTTATTAGGTGATTTAATCAGCGCTGAGTTTATGGCGAACCTCTTAAATCAAGGATTTGCACATAAAATTATTTAGCATGGAGCGTAAAGTCCTTCCTAATTTAATTTCTGAGTTGAAACTTATTGCAGTGAGCTGTGTAATGACTTTGGAAAATTTCACACTCTTACATCACTGCTGTTGGAAGAAGATTTAGTTTCCATTGAGCCCTTGTAAGTAAATTTTAGCAGTAAGAAAGATTTCTAATTTACGAATAACAAGAAACAGCTCAGATTTTATTTAGAGCTTCTTCTTTATTTAGAGTCCCCAAATCTAGATCATAAATTTGACATTTAATCTACCAGTCAAAAGTTTGGTTGCACTTTTGCATTTAACTGATTGAGAACGATTGTGTTTATGGTTAAAAAACTGTTTGATTTGAACAATTTTAAATAAATGTCACACTTTAGGTCTTCACAATGACACAGAAACAAGGAAGCCACATGTTTGACCCCAAAATGGGACGTTTCTGCATGTAGTTTGCATGTTCTCCCTTTGCACTCGTGTGCTTTCTCCAGTTACTTCAGTTTCCTCTCATGTTGGGTTAAATGTAGATTTTGGCCTTGGAAGCTCTTCAAATAGGGACCAAAACATTCTGTACTTACAGTAGGAAATTAGCTCAAGGGCAAAAACGTTTATACTGCGCTTGGTGTTGGTTGCTAGGAAACCAAAAATACATCCAGAAAAGAGCTGGTTTTTCCAGTTGCAGATTGAATGCAGCATGTATTAGATTGTTAGAGAAAAGCCCTCTGACGTTAACCGAAACGAGAAGAGAGATACAAAGTAAATGAGATACAAATTTACTGTTGCTTTTTTTTTAATAAAGTGGCATGCAGGTTTTGGGTTCGAAAGGATTGTCATGCAAAAATGTTTTTATTTTTAATCAGTAACACTCAACAATTTCTTTTTTTAATTTTCAGACTTAATTTTTACCTAAAATTGGTTAAATGTATTTGCTTCAAATATATATTTAGGGTTAGAAATGACAAAATACAAGGATTTAGTATCTCATTGTTTCACAGCTGGATCGTTACAAAACCTAAAATGTTGTCATTTGATGATTATTAAAATGTTATTTTGACACTTTTTTGGTTGTTTTGTTTCCTGCTAAACATTTCCAACTCCTGTTGACGCTTCCCAGATCCCTCAGTTTCAGACTAAATGAAAGAAGTCCTTAAAAACTCCAAGCACATCACCTCTTTACCATCTGAAACTGAACTTTAACCTTTTGAAAATTTGGAACTCTATTGAACTCCCTCACAACCTCTTCTTCTTAGAGCCACTTGGTCCAAACCCATGAAGATGGAAAGATAAGATAATCATTTACTCCCTAACCCTGTGATCAAATGTTGATCCGTAGGCACAGAGAGGACTGTAAAACTGGGAGAAGTGCAAATAAAAATATTTTATGAGACGGTAGACGGAAGAAGGAGCCCCACTGTCTCTTTAAGGCTTGTCAAGTTTGGATTTGACCATAATATGCCCCCATCCAAAATTTACCCTCCATGGAAATGTCCAACTGACACACAGCATCAGAAAAAATAAGCAAAATCTTTTAAAAAAAAATGCATTTCTTGTCAAACACTTTAAATGATCAATCTTAAATAAGTCAAGTTCAACAAAGAATTCAATCCTTATTTCATCTAGTTGTGAGATGCAAAGGACTTTTGCAAAGAGATTCTAAAGGTCATAAAGCCCTCTGTAGGTAATGAAAAATACACATCATCTGTGATTAAAACAATAAATCTGATTAGACTTCTCTTTCTTCACTTTTACAAGGAGTCTGAGATGTGTAGGAGCCAGTGGGTAGGTTGGATGCAGTTTATTTCATTCCTCTCCCCGCAGGTGTGCCTGTGCAGCATGTGAAACCTGAGAGTAGATTAAAGTGCCAATCCCCGAGAGAAAAAATGCTTTTAGGAACTTTTAAAACTGTGTTTAACAATGTGTTTTTAGTGCCCACTAAAACCAACACACCACACCACATGGGAACAAAACGGAGAGGAAGTATCCAGCCGGCCGAAAGAGGTGAATTGAAAGAGACAGAGATGGACTTGAGCTAATTCTTCAAAATGTAGAAGAGACGAAGACGATAGGATTTATCCACAATATCTGACATGATGCTGGATTAAAACTCTTATAGTTTAGGATTAACTCATTAATCTAACAAATAAAACAATGTTATATATTAAATATTGCAGCTGTTGTTCTAAACACAGGCCTTTGGGTAATGGGGGAGTTTCCGTGAGTAAGTTTCTGACCCAGTTCATTTTTGACTTTGGAGAAAGTCTATTTTCCAAAATTACGTCTGGATGGAGTATAAAATACGTTTTTAAATTGTCAAAGAGTAAAATTGTTTGTTAGATTTTGTAAAAGAAAAAAGATGGAGTAAGAGGTTGTTTTCCTCCTCTTTCAAAATAAAACCACTAAGAAGAATTATATACATAAAAATGTTGCATGTTTTTGTAATAATTATTTGTCTATTATTTTCTACATTTTGCACTTTTATAACTTTTTATTGCTGATTTATGCAAAAAAAAAAATTAGTAAATCTTTTTTAAGTAATGTTATGAGATTAATGTGAAGGAAAGCATCGAGAAATCAACGTGTAAATAAAAGATATAGAATAACATGACAAAGCCAGTGAAGAGGGTGCTTTGACCTCTTCATACCTGTGCTTGTAAAAGCAGCCACAGGGGGTCCCAACAAGGGAAGAAATGAAAACCATGTGACTCAAGACAGTGCCTATAAATATGGTGGAGATCACAGGGGCAGTTTATGCAGGGGTGGGCAGACTGCCTTTTTACCAGCGCGTCTACAACATCTTAAAAAGTTTCTGTCGTGTCATATGAAACCAATAAAACCCAAATACTTCCTCCCTCTCAGGGAAAGGCCTCCAAACCTACCACATTCAGCTTCGGTGATTCGGCTAGACATTCTTTTTGGTTTGAATTCATCGGTGAGTTTTTGGTTTTGCCCAGAGACGTAACTAAGACTGAAAGATGTGGGGGCTTAGCAACCAGACTTGTGGGACTGGAATATTTCCTCATTGCACAGAAGAAGGTTTGTTGCATGATTAATAAAAGCTCAGCGGTGCTAAAATCATGAATCACACCTGATGTATGACGGATGTGGACAACAGTGGTTTGAAGATTCTTCCTCTGTCTTTTCTGGACAATGAAAGTCTTTAATCAGGCCATGGCTGACTGATGAATGAAGGTTGGGAGAGAATCAAGAGATGCAAAGAGGAAGGTAATTTCTGGAAATGATTACAGACTCATTTCCTTGTTTATCCTGCTTTTCAAAAGGGGACAGAAAGACCCTCTGCCCTCCACCCACACAGGTTCTCTACTCATTGTGTCACGGCCCCCACCTGACTCCCCTCTCCACCCTGACAACAGCACTCATCTAAATTCTTCATTGGTTGTTTCGTCAATCACTCTCGCTCCATGCGCTTCCACTTTGCTCTTGTACGCTGGCAGATTTGTTTCAGTTTCTCAACCAACTATTTTCTTTGTTCTTCTTTTCTTTTTACCATTTTTCATGTTGTCCCTCTTCCGTGCACTCTTAACTATTGTACAAACGAGGGTCCCACTTGTAAACAATTTCCCCACGAGCTCAACCTGGGTCCCGTACCTTTTCATACAGCAGCTCTGGTCAGGCCGGGCTCTTGTCTGCTTCAAGTGGGCGAGCTGGCTCAGACTGAAGCTAATGGCTGGAAATCTCTAACTAACCTCTCAAACAGCTGTCTCCAGAGACCCCTCTTTTTGTGTCCTCTTGTGTCCCCCTGTAGTTTTTTTTTTTCTCCTCAACCATTTGCTCTCTCCATCCCTGCCAAAAAGTAAGAACTGAGTGCACTGGCTGATTGGGGGAATAACCTTTAGGAATCTTTTCCCAAAATTTACCTTTTCCATCAACAAGTGGCTCAAGGCCGGAAGAAAACGAAAGCAGTACAACAGGAGAGAAAATGAGGTTCTGAAGGTTCTTTTTTTTTCTTCTTTTCTCCCCACTCTTTTCAGTGAAGCAAGAATAAGAAAAGACCCTCCACTGGACAAGTCTTTCATTTTGAAACACAGGTTCAAAGGCACTGAGAGATTTGGGCCCTTTGTCAGAGTTTGAGGGTAATGATGAGAGGGGAGGAACAACATTCAATTCCAAACAGCTTCCTGGCCTATTCTGCAGAGAATCTCTCCAAGCTCTCGGCTATAGAGTTGAAGCCTAATCCACACAAATCTACACTAGCCAGAGAAAAGCGTGTTTCCAGCCTTCAAGTGGGTGAAAGCACTGCTGGAGTGGAGGCTGCTGGCTGACTGCTTAATCCTGCTGGCTGCCTGTGTAGCTTTCGAGCAAACATATAAATGGAAGGTCAACAGCTCCGCTGAATTTATAAGATAATGGATAAAATCATTAACAGAGCAGTGAATTATCACAATCAGTGCAAACGATCTGCCGAGAGATAAAAACAAAACCCAACTCGTGTGTTTAATCTAAATTTTAAAAATGTGAGAAGGATATTCTGTACAAAGTTTAATACTTTGACGTTAATTCACGACCTGATTTTTCCATCTTGTCTTAATCTGAAGGACGGCACGGTGAAACGGCTTGATCGTTCTTTCCTACATCTCAAAAATGCTTTTAATCCAACCATATGCTTGTCAGAACAGTAGCTTTTATTCCAGTGGTCACATTTAACAATTTGCTCTTATGATTCATATAGAAATAATAACAATAAGCTTCTAAATGTTTCATTCACAACTTGTCATTTAAATCACCCAATAATCTGTAATCTGTGTTTAGAAATTGAGGTTTTAAAAACATTCCCAGTCTATTTGTTTATTGTCTGACTGTAAAACACAAGCACACTCTGTCTTCCTTAGACACTCAAATGCCCTGAAGAGACAGGTGACAACCTCCCATCAGGCCACATCACTCCCTCTCTGTGCTGGTGACACATTTAATTTGGCCTGGCAACTACAGTAAGCATTTGACCCAAGATTACATTAGCTGACATCTCAGGCCAACTGGCACACAAAGACATGCACACAAAGACACCAGCACGTGTCTCACATACCTGCACATGCTGCATCGCTTCTAGCTGCATAGAGACACAATCTGATTGTTTAAATTACGATAAAAATGTACATTTTAAAAATGAAGTTTAGACTAAAAGACTTATTGTTCCATTTATTTGTGCACCCTTCCTTCTGTTATGTATTATACACCAGGGAAATTTCAGATTTCTCTTTGGCTTCAGTTTGGGTAAACAGATTCTTTTTGATCTGACGATGAGCTAAAGGCGAGTCACCATAGGGCCAGTTCTAAAGCAGATTTCTGTCGTCTTATAACAACTCTAATTTAAAAAATCTCACAGCAGTTTGTGCCAATACATTTTGCTATTTTAAGACTTGTTTTAAGCTGGCAGCAATCCACTTTGGTCTCGGCTCCTTGGACTAGCCTGCAGCTCGTCAAATCAGGTCAGAATTAATCTGTTTTCACCAAATTGAGGTTGTTCAGCGTGCTACTGAAAACAGGTAAAATAAGTGTTCATGACCTTTCTTCAAAACCCCACTTTAAAAAGATCTGTTGCTTTAAAACTGTGTGAATACATATGAAACTAGTCGTATTACCCTTGTGTTGTCACTGTGATGTTGGTCACAGGCCATGAGGACTGATGAGCAAGATGTTGGCTGACATGCCCTGAAAAAAATGATTTGTTGTCGTCCTTCATCACACCTACCTGTTTTTTTCACACTTGGCTTCTTTTACTCTTCTCCATCCCTCCGTTCTCTCCAGCACTCTTTTATTTTTTTTTCACCTTGCTGAGCACATATTTCAGTGCCGCGGGACACCCTCCCTCCCCCACCCTTCATCTGATCATCAGACATGGGCACCAGCTCACAATGCCGCCCTGCTGCCACCTGCAAAACCCAAACAAAACCCACTTCCTTCATCTGTCCTTAAACAAAGAGCTCTCCCTCCCTTTTTACCCCCATCCCTCACTCTGTCACTCCTGTCTAGCTTTTCACTTACAATTAGCTGTGGCGGGCTTCGCACTCATCAACTGTTGTGAGTTTAGCACCCAGTCATGAGGGGCCTTGACAGATCAAGCTAAGGCAGCCTGACACCACTGGTGTGAAGGAAGATTCTAATTCTGGATAATTAGCTGACGAGAGCATGTATGAGGGCACGGGGAGGGAAGGGAGGGGGCGTCGCTGAGGCAAAGTGGCAGTGCATCGTAAGCGCTTTCTGTCAACTTAATGTTTATCTTTATTCAGTCTTGCCGTCTCTCATCCATCCAGCATTTCTGTCTGTATGTTCTCCTAACTTCTTCAAACTTATATTTGTCTTGAACTTAATCCACGTGTGCTGCTTATCTATTTATTTAACATGAAAATTTAACTTTGAATTTAAGAAAAATAAAAAATAAACTACAAAACCTGACACAGGACATGAGAGATGTGTCAAGTTTTCAGCTAATAGAGATAAAACATTGTTGTTTTCTTTAGTGCTTTTCATGAAGACGTGGGAACAAATTGTGTCTGTGAAAGAAAAACACAGCAAAGTGTCTGAAGATCCATTCTGTGTTGACACAAGTCATTTTTATTGCTTGAACTTCAGTAGATTTTTTCATGTATATCTGAATTAGCTATTTAAATGTGTTATTGGCTTAAAAATGAACATTTCACTGAAAACTGTCAAGTACTACACAGAGAATTAATTTAAAAAAGCAGATAAAGTCAAAGGAAACCGTTGAAAAGTCAGAGAGCTGGAAAAAATTCTTTTTTTTTAACTCTATGTAATGATCAAGAAAGTTCGACTTCTTGGAAGCTAAAACATTGTCTTTGTTTTACCTGAAATAAAATTAGCTTGATTTTTAACATGTTTTTGTCTTTGTGTAGCTATAAAAATAACAATCATCTCTTACTATAATATACGCTGCAAAAAGTTGAACACAAAAACAGATTTTTTTGACACACTCAAACACCTACATTTTAAAACAGAGTGATTTGTTTTTCATTTGAGGGACATCGTCATCAGATCCATTAGCAGATCATCACTGACGGTGAGAATCTTCTGTTTCTGGTGGAAGTCCAGTCAAACATCATGATAGTATTTATATTTCAAGTTTTTAAGTAACATTTAAAATCAGAAGGTCATAAGTTTAACATTTACATTTTTGTACAGCTGTACACTGCAATGCAATACAATACGGTAAATGCATCAAATTATTAATGCTGAAACATGTTCTCACAGATCGACACATATAATCGAGTAAACAAACACACACTCATCCACACACACATTGTCAGAAAGCCCAGTTATCTTGGAGGGGTCTGGATGGAATGTGGTCATAATGCAGAGTGACATTTCTAATGTCAGATTCTTTGCACTACCGGCTGGTAGTTAATGGCTATTAGAAGCTATGCAGGATTTCTGATTGGTGTGGGACGACAATGTGATGTGCGTGTGTGTGTGTGCTTGACCTAGCTAAATCAAGGACAAGGGACATGTCAATGCATTTATCTCAAAATTCAGACCCCGCCCCCCCACGCAAGATGACAGGAGTTATGCCAAACCATATTTTCAACTGCACCCTTATTTCTGGGCTTAACAACACATTTACTGAGTTAACCATCCATAAGCGTCTACATGTCCAGACTGTGACCCAGCAGTTAAGCCCGGCGCCGCGGCCTCCCTGTGTTGCGTGAAGTGGGTCCATTCAACCGTGGTCACGGTGGGCCCTAGCTACTGGGCTCGAGCCAAACACAACGAGCAGGACCACTGATTCTGAAATGATATCTATTACTGTTAGTGACAGCCGTCCAGGAACATGAACTTTTGATGCTCCCAGATACTGACAAGCCAAGCGTAGTGACGCTGATGACAGTGGGCATAAATCAGAATTGTTTTACCGCATCGCCAATGCACCGATGCTGCTACGCTCTCCCGCCATACCTGGACCCTGCTGCCATCAAGTAAAAATGAAGGTGAGAAGGACGGACTGAAATCCAGATAGTTATGGAAGCAAATGGAACAGAGTGTGGAGCCCTAAGTAAAGCATCAACACATATTTGTATCAAAACCCCTTTTTTTAAATGTTGAAAATTGAAGGGAGATATTATCATTTAGCAAATACATTGAGATTTAAGAAAGATTTATTTATTCATTTATCTTAACTGAACACTTTTAATAATGTATACAATCAGTGAATGGAATAATTTGATAACTGTCTGAATTCTAAATATATGAATCCAAGGTTTAACATGAGTTACTAGTCACTAGTTACATTTACATGTGCAAACTATCTTTAATCTGATCATTGTTTGGAGTAGAATTTGACCGTGTGACCCTGAAAACATCAGTTTGATCCGGTTAGCTCATTTTGACATGTGCAGAACAATCTGCGGAAACGGTCGTAGAAGAAGAAGCAGCAGACTTCCGTTGTAAACAAACATGGCTACATTCATTTAAAATAAAGAGGTAGGATCTTCTTCTGAACGTGTTTTTATTTCTTTCTGGAAACATTTTTGCATCTAAACCTCCAGCAGCGCATTTGTGTCTGAAACTGACTAGTTTTGTTTTTAACGCCCGCCATGTTTTCATCCAGTTTCTGTAAACGTTAGATACCGCAACGCAGAACGAAACAGATATGAACCACATTCAGAATAAGAGTTTACATGTGCAGCGATCAGATTAACTATCAGCATAACCCACCCGTCTCAATCGAAATGAAACTTTGATCCGAATGAATGTAAGTAATCTGAATGGGCAGGTGTGACGCGTTTTTATTCTGATCAGACTTTCAATCTGATTAACTAGTGTCCATGTAAACACAGCTACTGATGCTTTTGATGAAGACTTGCTACAAAACATTGCTACAAAACATGCTTTGAAAACAACAGATATGTTTTTAAATTATTTAAAATTGATAAGCCATAATGTTAGCCAAAACTAAGCCATGAAATCTAACCCACTAGCTACGTTTACATGGGCACATTTAATCGGAATAAACACCCAATCGGAAAAAAAATACGTCATGTAAACATGTCATTGATCCGATGCCGCCTGATCAGAATGAAATTTACTTCCGATCGAGAGGGGTGGTTTTGTCCGATCTTCATTCGGATAGACGTGCATGTATACACCCATTCGGAATGAAGGGGTGAAAAAAGCCCACTGCGCATGCGTACAACTTCAGCGTGACGTCTTCCCGCTTTTGCAGACCCAAGTAGAAAACATAGCGGGAGGTAAACAGAAGTGGTCTGCTGGTGCAGTCATCCTGTCATCCTGCTCTCCTCTCCTGTGGTGGAGGAGCAGTAGCAATATGTATCCAGCCGCTAGCTTGGTTAATGCGACCAGTAAAAACCCAAACATAACGGTAATCACCCGCAGAAGGTCCATATTGGGGATAACGTGAGTCAGCTCGAGCAAACGATGGGGCGGGAAAGACGTGCAGAAAGCACGGAGTTTGTTTACTTTTTTTCTTCCCCCAGAAAGACAACTCGCTGTGCGCATGCTCAACTCATTTAACCTGATTGAGTGCTTGGTGCATGTGTACTCATGGCATGATCAGATCATTTCAGTTAGTGTCCATGTAAACAGGGATTTGGGAATTCAGATCGACCAAGATTTTAATCAGATTGGGGAAATTTGGCGCATGTAAACGTAGCTAGTGAATGGGTTTGGTACCATTTACTTTATCATTAGAAGTCAATAAATGTGGTCAGTCAGATTACTATAACTATTTAGTTTATTGTCTTATTCTGGCTAAAACATTGAATAAAAGTCAAGGATTCTTCCTCTCTAACTGAACCTGCTTCAGGGCAGAGAGTGGATCACCAGCCTCCTCTGGGAGAGTGACAAGGAAAAATAGAAGAATCGGTTTGAGATGAGAAAACATCCCAACCACATCTCAGACATCAGAAAACACCTGGTCATCACAGAGTGCGTACAACAAGAGGAGAAACGGCTAAAAGCACATGACACATCAAATGTAAGAAGACTGGGACAGATCTTAAACAAAGAAATGGTGAATCATGAGAGCTGGTGCTATAGCGTGGAATGTGTTTTTATTGAAGTGTTTTGTATTGACAGGCACTAATACTGCCCTTAAAACATGGAATATATTTGAATCAGGGACTTTGGTGATTTATCATGAAATTTAAAATTTTACCTGACTTCTCTCATGGTGCTTTTAGTTATATTTTGTTAGGTTTATTTTTTCTCCCAGTTTCACAACAACTACAGTTCAGGATTTCCCTATACAGCGAATCCAGAAAAGGTAACGTTGTTTCTGAATCACCTTCCATGTTTTGTTAAAATCATTACAATTTAAGGAGCTTTTCCCAAACTGATGAATCACACAACATTAGCAATAAAAAATGATATTTAAAGTGAGAGATAAAAGATCTAAAAAGTGTGAAAGCGAGCTGTGAGGCCGCAGTGATGTTTGTTTGTGTGTGAGTATGAAGGTTTGACACATTTGCCAGCATCTGAGCACCAGCAAACAGCTCCTTAGATGAGAGAAAGGAGAGGTAGTGGTGCCCGCTCAGCTGAAAGGCCTCTGGCCACCATGCCAGCACAATCTCTTCAGCACTTCAGGTCCCCCGTCGCTTGCTGCATCTCCCTTTTTCCCCCTCTGCCTCTCGCCTTTCCCCCAACCCGCGTTTATTTCTGTCAGCTTCCATATTCTTGTCTTCACAGCGTGTTTGCCCGTACTTACAAGACATTTCTAGTCCGTGTAGACGAAGCGCTGCCGTCGACTCTGGGGACCCCTGGTGAGATGGTAAACAGGCACACCAGCTTCTGCAGGCAGGCACTCCAGTCATACACTGGGCCCGAGGACATGTCGGAGTCAGACCTTCCTCTTATCGTTGGTCTCCACAGGGACGATCAGTATCCCTGTTTTAGCCCTGGTGTGACAACGCCTGTCCTATGAGATACACAAACACAGGCACCCAGCTCTTCCCCTGCAGTCGTACGGCCTCCATATGCACACATCACTACAATAAGTGTCCTTCAGTGAAGGCCCCAACTTTCCTGATTTTAGAGATATTATCTGAAAAGATTGTTGCCAGCGGATAGCGGCGAAAGGTCAGCGAGACATTCACTGATCATGACCATGATAAACAAAACATGATATGTGAGTTCCATGTGTGCGTTGAGAGCTGTGATCTGGTAACAAGCATATGAAAATGGGCTGTTTGTCACATTTCTATTCATTACCACTTAATATTTAATATACCCACGAATTATCAGGAAAAAAATCTGGTCAGAATCATCTTGTCTGCATAAAATAAGCCAGTTTTTAACATGATCTGTATTATCATCAGTAACTATCCAATGAAGAGAAAATTTACTGCTGCAATTTAGGGTCATACAGAAACCCTGTTGATTGGAGGAGACCACAGTTCAGTCTAAGACTCAATCACTGAGGTCAAAGAAATAAGAGCCAGATGAACCATATGGTAGGAAACAGATGGAAAGTAGTCGGAAAATAAAAGGCAAATTTAATGAAATAACTTTGTTTTTTTAATCTAACTAAAATAATAAACATTACAATAAAATCTATGTTAGAATCTGATGTAAAACAATCTTTAATATTCACTGATGTGCTTCACTAGACTGTTTTACATCTTGATGTTTCCTCACTGGCGAAGGAGCCAGGACGTTCATTCATTTACTCTCTAATGAGATAAGCAGGAAGGAGGTTCTTCAGGAATTGATGGCTGTCATTCTTATAGGTTTCCTCCTGTGTCTGCCTCTCTACATGTTAGGGGAGGAAAAGGCCGTTTATAATGACTCAAACCCTGATTTATGGTGCTGACCCTCAGCCCACCCCTACAGCAGACGCAACTGTCTCAATAAGGGAACGTCCACAAGTGGATGTTTTATAATATTACTGTGTATCCCCCCATTTGTGGACTTAAACTGAGTATTTTTCACAAACTAAACAAACAAATTATCCTGCAAAATTAATGTTACACCAGAGGTATTTGGTGGAGATGTTTAAATAGTCTAAATTGCCTCTGTAGAACCAAATCTCCAAAAATGTGTGAAATAATCCTTTAATCATAATTATATACTGTATTTTGTGGTAACTGATTATGATGTGTTCAATTTACAACATGAGAACCGTTCAGGGTGTTCCCCATCTCTCGCCTGCTGGAGGAAGCCACGTGCGGCCCCCAGCAGGAAAAAGCAGATACAGAATCTAGAAGGATTAATGGAATTACATGATGACACTATTAAAATAATAATACTAATAGAGGGTTTAATAATGTCTTTTCATGGTCAATAATATTTTATCGTAATCATTCCTGAGTCAATAAGTGAAGCTGAAATTCTGAATTTAGAATCTGTATTAATTATATAAATTATGTAAAATGTTTGTACTGAGATCTGAGCTCATGAAATGTTTTAATTTCTGTTCATATGAAGAATCTCCAGTGTGACTCTGTTGTGATTCCATCCTGGATCTGTGTTTTTATGGATAACTTCATACTTTGAGTTTTAGGTTTCAATATGTTTATATCAATATGTTGATTTTCTTAATTATTAATCTCTATAGATTAGCAATAAACTTTGAGCTACTGATTTCTGCATTTGAACCACATTGTGTAAAATTTTATGACAAAATAGGTTTAAAAAGGTAGCAAGAATCTTTTTTTTTTGTAGACTAAACATAGTACGTGGCCTTTAGACTGAAGTATTCAGTGTGTTTTCATCCTACTACCTCAAAGTCAAAGGTTGATTTTAGATTTTGGCTGGATTACAGAAAACATTAATATTTTTCTAAACAATGACACAGGCTGGTGCAAAAACCAAAAAACCAAAATCATGTAATGGTGATAAATTGGCTCTAGGTGTAAGTGTGAATAGTTTTTCATCTCTATGTGGTCTCATGATGGACTGGGGACCTGATGTGTACCCCACCTCTTGCACAACTGACTGGTGGAGATAGGTACCGGTACTGTTCTTCAACCCCGAGCTTCAAAGTACAAGTGGATATAAAAATGGATGGAACACGGCAGAACTTAAAAAGACAGTGTTTTACTCTGGGGTCAGAGCTTGTTGGTTTTCTTGAGAAACTGAGATGGGATTCAGGTGACAACCCGTGTCGTATTCCATGAGGCCAAAAAGTGGACCTCTATGGCCTCCCCACAGCCAGAGTTTTCTGGCAGGTCATAAAAGATAATTACGTTGCCTGGGCTTTTTAAGGTTGAGCCAACGAGTACTCCAGGGTGGCCAAAAAGGTCTTGATGTGTGTTTACCATGACACCAAACCACCAATCAATCAATCTCCAGATCTGCAAATCAGTAAGGATGGAATGAGCAGAGGAGCTTCATGAACAAGCCCTGAACATGCTATTGTTTGGGTCAACATGCAATATAATTTAACAAGAAAGCATGTACATTTGTGCAGCTATTTGTATGAACACTCACACGCACTGTCTGCATGTGTTTCTGTGTGTGTGGGCTCTTGCAGACCCAGATCCAACAATCTACAGGGAGTCGTAGCCCTGTGGTCACAGCCCTGCTTTAACTTCATGAGGTGTAGGTAATGGCACCGTGGTCCAGGAGCTCATAATATAAAACCAGAGGCCCATCGGCCGCCCGCCAGCCCAGCCCACACAGATATTGCTCTGGTATTCTTGTGTCTAATCTTTGGTTGCATGGGAAGAATTATCATTTTGTGAGGAGAGAGTAAAACTTAATATGACAGTGTTTGAAACTAGACAATTTCTGAGCAACACGCCAATTAAATCAGTAGCTTAATTCTTGCTAGACACGTATCAGACTTCAGAGGAAGACTTGTATGTGCTGGAAAAAAAAGAACTATGAGTAAACAACCAGAAGAGGGTAATTGATTTTCAACTCTTCACAATCCATACCATTCACACCACTGATGTAATAAAACCGGTCCAAACCCTGTCCAGATTCTGCTGACAGGCAGATTGTTTTTACTCCTTTGTTGAAGTCAGTGAGAAAATGACCAAAAATGTGCTGCTTCTTCAAAAAATAATCTATGAAACCGCTGGATTAAAGCAACATAATCTTAAAACATTGCACTCTAAGGTGTAACAATCGATTCCAAGTGGAAAGGATTAAATTGCGTTATCTCATTGTCTGTAACCTATTGTTTGGTTAGTTGTCACTCACTCTTGGCATTCAGCCAGCAGAAAACAAAGCCAGAAAAGAAAAAGAGTTTCTCTGCACAAGAATCATCTCTACAGTACTTACAAGGTGGAAAAACTCATCATACAAAAACTTTGATAAGTCAAAAAAAGGACGATTTTAGGGATATTTTTCTTTCAGCGCAGTAAAAAGAAACTAAAACTCAAACGTGTCCTAATAATAATTTATGTGATATCAGAACAGACCGTCATAATAAAGATCAGTTTGTGTGGGCTGAGGATTGACCAGACTCATACAGTATCACAGTCTTTCCTGGTCTCATGAGTAAACTGAACACCGCGGCTTATTTGAATAATCAGTTTGGTCTGAGACAGACACACACCCTGATTGAGACACGCATCTCATTTCCAATGTTGGCTCCTGTTTATTTATTTGCTATATGTCTGAACTTGCCCGTCTTGATGTTGTTGTCTTGTAAGTGAGTCAGAAAGGGGCCCTTAATTTAATCAACGGGCTCTCCTGTTGGATTGAGACTATCCCACAGATCTATAGTAATACACAGCCTGGGGAGAAGGACAATTCCATTAGTGGAGGACAGTTACTGTAGGATGATAGTGCTATAGACAGGATCTCCATTTTGCTTCAGTACCACTTCACTGACTGGTTCATTCTCATTTTAGCCCCAAATTTTTACAGAACTTATTAGCACTATTTACATATATTAAAGTCTCTTCATCAACGTCTGTGTACATATATCCTCTTACTGATGTGCATGGAAGGTGACTGAAGGATAGGACTCACATTGGTGAGATTGTTGTTTTGACCCGTCTAATTTTGGGCCAAATTCCATTTCATCCCTATCTTGCGGTTTCCTGCCAGAGATGTAAGATGTCTCTCTTATCTTTCTGATCTTTCTATCTTCATGTAAATGTATAAAACTGATTTATCTTATCTTTCTTGATAAGCATTAAAACAATATTGTGTACTGAAGTCTGTTGAAAACTAGAAGAAAAAAAAAAGTTACACCGTATATTCAGCCATCTTGGAATTGGATCCGATAAGTTACAAAGAATCAGCAATAACTGATGGCTTATTTAAGTGGTATTCGTAGTGGAATATATTGAACGCTAATCATTTTTCTTTGACTTAGAAGTCAAGGGGAACTGGTAGGAGCTCTTAACTGGAGCAAGAAGTACCATCCTGGGTTCAACTCCTGCAAGGTGCCTTTCTGTGGGGAGTTTGCATGTTTTCTCTCCAACAGTTCAAAAAACACATTTTTTAGCTTAACTGACAACTTTCAATTGACTTTAGGTGTGAGTGTGAGCATGAATGGTTGTTTGTGTCTATGTGGACCTGTGAGGGACTGGCAACCGGTTCAGTGTGCCCAATGACCGCTGGAGACAGCTATTAGATCTTACGACCCCAGAGAGGATCAAACAGGAACATAACATGGATGGATGAATCAGTAAATGGGTTTGGTAGGGGGTGAAGGCAGCATTAAGTGTAACCTTAAGATCAACAGAATTTTATGTGTTGGTTTACGTCTGGTCTCTTTTGGTCTCTGATGATGTGACTGTGACTCACCCACACTATTTATTATTATCCTGTTTCCAGATCTCAGCAGTCACACAGTTGACTAGAAAGAGTTACAGATTTGATGGCCACAACTGTGACCTAAGTTCAAACTCTAATTTGTCTCTTTATTTATTTAAGAAGTATAGAACATGTATAAAGGCTTGTGTATGGGCTATCTGGAGCCACTCCCAGCACAGTTAAGTTTAGTTTA